>JAOTAX010031614.1:0-11430 GCA_025629825.1 Erythroxylum guanchezii
TTAGGAAGGATGTAGGAAGCATGAAAGAAGGTTTGGAGGACTTTGGGGAAGCCCCATGTCCGTTTAACGGACCTTCTCGGGACAAAAAGGACCCCTTGCCTCGCCCATGTCCGTTAAACGGACATGGAAGTTAAACAGACATGGAAGTCCGTTTAACGGACCTTCTCGGGTGAAATGGGGCAGTTTGGTCGATTCATGTTCGTTAAACGGACATGCATGTCCATTTAACGGACATACACGGGAAAGATTGTGCTTTTTGACACTTTTAGAGGCCGAATCAGGTTTTGTGGTCTTCATGAAAGTTGTAGCTCTAGATGTCTTCTTTCTAACGGTCTAAAACGAAAGCAATCCGAGTTTTGTGCTGAAAGTTATGACAATCGCGCCAGGAGAGGTTCAAATCGATGTAAGGTATGAACATAGGTGATTCTTTTGATCATAACTCCCTCATCCGACCTCCAATTCAGGTGATTCTTGAAGCAATGGATTTATGAGACATGTATCTTCCTCTCCATGAAACTTTGTATCATTTGGGGTTGAATAGAGGAAGTTTCCATGAAAGTAAGTGAGAGGTCGGTTAGGAGAGCATGATTAGGGTTTGAGCAGACTTGAGCTTTTTAAGCATATCATGAGTTATAGAACTCCGATTGAGGTGATTCTTTCTTCAAAATAAACAAGAGACATAGATCTATGATTCATATGAAGAATTCAAATTGAAATTATGATTTGAGGATTTCCAAATTCTGTTCACAAGTAGGAGAATTGAGTTCAAGCATAGTGATTGATTTGCATGAGCACACCATGGAACCATTTGAGAGTGATTTTTTGGGATGTTATGAGCATGGAGATGAATTTATAATGTCTAATAAGGGTTCAAAAAAAAATATCCGTAAAAGGTTGGGCTTCGAAATCAAGCGGGGTCCAACAGACGAATGAGTAAGTAAGAGAGTTGGGTTTCGAAAATAGGATCCAACAGAGCTAGCATGAAGGAGTTGGTGGCTGGCGGCTTGGGCGCAAGCATGAAGAGAGTGGGCGTGAAGGGCTGGCTGCGGCTGGAGAAGAACTACGGCACAAGAGAGGGGCATGTGAGAGCAGTGAATAGTAGTATGGACCATCATCTTTAATTGTCCCATCGTGAATAGTGGAGTAGGGAAGAACTGGGTCCCTACTGAATTCCCTACTTTTATCATTTTTTGCATGTTTTCTTTAATTTGTTTTTATTAGTTAGTTTCATTTTATTTTCTTCTTTCAAAAACAAAACCCCCCATTAAGCCTAAACACCAGTTAATTTTATTTCATAAACTTTACACACACTCTCTGTGGGATTAACCTAGACTCACTACTGCTATAGTAGTAGGTCTAGTTATTTTATTTCGACTAGCGTAATGACGTGCGATCAGACATGTGCTAATAGAATCATAAGAAGGTGCGTTTTAGAGGAGGATATGTTGGACATATTGACGCAGTGTGACGAAGCTCTATATGCTAGACTTTATAGAGCAAACAAGATGGCGACTCAAGTACTTGAATGTGGATTCTATTGGTCATATATATTTAAAGATACTCAGGTATTCGTGGCCTAGTGTTATAGATGTCAAAGAGTGGGCAACTTCTCAAAAAGAGATGAGATGCCCTTATCCAACATCTTAGAAGTCGAAGTCTTTGATATGTGGGGCCTCAAATTCATGGGTCCTTTGCCATTCTCCATATGGAACACATACATTTTGGTAGAAGTGGACTACATGTCAAGATGGGATGAAGCTGTTACAACTCTAACAAATGACAGAAAAGTTGTTCAGAAATTCATTAAACCGTTATTCAACAGATTTGGAGTGCCAAGGACAATTATAAGTAATGGAGGAGCACACTTCTATAATAAATATTTTTATGCGCTCTTTAAAAGATATGGAGTCCATCATCACGTTGCCACTTCTTATCACCTGAAAATGAATAGACAAGTGGAAGTAGTGAACTAGGAGCAAAACACATTTTAGAGAAGACGGTGAAAAGTTTAAGGACTGGGCATTAAAGCTAGATGACGCCATATGGGCTTATCAAACCACTTTTAAAACTTTGATTAGAACGACTCCCTATAGGCTCGTATATGGTAAAGCTTGTCATTTTCCTGTAGAACTGGAGCTTCGAGCATATTGGGCAATAAAAGCTATAAATTTTTATTAGAAGCAAGCAAGTAAGAGAGGACTTTTGTAATTGAATGAACTTGAGGAGTTTCGCTTAAACACGTATGAGAATGCCAAACTCTATAAGGAGAAGGTGAATAGATGGTATGGTTCTCATCTTAAGAAGAAGGAGTTCAAGGTGGGAGATGTAATTTTATTGTTCAATTCGAGGTTGAAGCTATTTTTGGGAAAGCTTAAATTGAGATGTAGTTAACCTTTTACAGTAACTTAATTATTTACACATGGAGCTCTTGAATTTGAAAATTCAAATAAGGAATGTTCAAAGTAAACAGGCATTGTTGCAAATCGTATCTTAAAGGAGTGTTCTCCAATGAAAAGGAAGTAATTTCTTTCCTTTCGAATAATTAAAAATGTTGCCAATGATGAAGGTCAAGCTAATGAACATAACTTAGAATGTTTAGTAATTAATTAGTACATTTCAGTAGTTAGGTTTGTTTTGAATTCTAGAATTAAGTTTTTCTCTCTCTATAACAATTGTTTGGAATGGTGTGGATTGATAAACATTGTGGTCTTGATGATAATATAAGCAAGTGAAGGAAATTCGGAGGTTACATGAAGAACGGATGAAAAACAACACAAGGGTATTAAAAATTCCAATGTCACGATCGTGACCATATTATACACCCACTGTCACGATCGTTACTCCTTGGTCACGATCGTGACCTAGTTGTAAAGCCACTGTAATGATCATTACGATCTTGACCTAGTCTATATACCCACTATCACGATCTTGACCTAGTTGTGTAGCCATTGTAATGATCATTATAATCTTGACCCAGTTTATATACCCATTATCACGATCATTACTCTTTGGTTACAATCGCCGCCCAGTCTATATACCCATTATCACAATCTTGACATTCATAGTCACAATCGTGACAAATGACTAAGCATAAGTAAGAAACAAGGGATTTTCACGTTCTTTTCCAATTTTACCCCTCCTTTCTCCTCCCCAACCCCTATATGCACTCTTCCCCTCATTCTTTCTTACATTCAATATCTCTACACTCGCTCTATAGATTTAGATCTCATGAAATTCTCTAACTTCTCTCTATGCCCATCCAAAAGTTTCTTTCTTTCTCTTATATCTTCACCCACAATTTACTTATTCTAAATGGATCCAAGAATAAAGTAGATGATAAAAGGCACACAACCTAAAGGAAAAATGCAAGTATCAGCTCGCGGTTCATAGAATCAAACGACGAACTTCAAAGCACCTTTTTCAATTTATTTGGAAGACGAAGGTATTTTTTTCCAAAATATTCATTCTAGAAATGTACGTATGCCTAGGTATTTGGACTTTAATATCTTGGATACTCTTGGATTGAAAGACAAAGTTGAGAATTTAGGAAGAAAAGTTCAATGGGATAAATTCATGAATTTTAACTTTGTTGTCTATAAGGAATTAATCTATGAATTTTTCACCTCTCGTCAATTTGAATTAGCCCTAATGAATTTTGGTTTCGATTGCGAGGTCAACCATACCAATTGAACTATGAGATTATATGTGAAATTGGTGGATTCTCATAATCAACCATTTTTTGATCGATATGATAATTTCCATGCCAAGCAATATTGGACCCAATTTACTGGTTTAGAAGACTTTAATGTCAATAATGTACATAACAATATTATTCGTAGTCATGAACACTTGTTGCTTCATAAATTTATGTCCCAAATGGTTTTTGATAAAAACGAAAGCAACAAGTGTTTGATGAAAGAATTATTTATTTTGTGGTGCATGGACAATGAAATTAAAGTTTGCACATCCACACACATTTTTAATACCATTATTGCCACTCTTAAAAAGAGAAGTTGTAATCTTGGCATGGGTTATTTGGTTACTACCATTGCTGATTATTATGGTGTCAATTATTATGGCCTAACTATTATCAAGCTTGAGTTTCTTGGTCATCATCATTTAACGAGAGCTAAGATCTTGACATCCTAACATATGGATCTTTGAGATACCAGTGCCAAATCATATATGAAACACAGGATAGGAAAAGAGATTTCTAGCTCATCACCACCTAAGTAACAAGTTTAAGATTCAACCAGTGAGGAGCCTAAGGAGTAAGAAGTAGCAGGATGGGAGAAGGTGCTGATTATAGTTTCAAATAATAACAAACTGTTGAAGGAGATGGTGCAGGAACAACAACAACAACAACGAGACATATGGAGAATCTACAAATACTTCACTGTTCAAGGCATTTAGGTACGATCTCCGACACCATCACCACCTCAATCATTATAACAATTTCATGTTGTAACCTTTCTTTTTTATTTTTTTTGTCATTTTCTACTTTCCTTTATATGTTGTCTATTCTCCTCACCTTAAAGACAATGTGTTGTCTAAGTTTAGGGAGGTTTGAATTGTTATTTTCATCATGAGTGTGAATTTTCCATGTCATGTTGTTAGTTTTTGCTTAGATTGACATGGTGTGTAGCATGGGTGTGAATTGTGTGAATGTTTCAATGACTATAGCTTGATGGAATTATTTTAGCTTTGACCATAGTCTTTTAAGTTGCAAAGACATATTAGCTTGTGAAATTTTTGTTCTAAGTAGCTTTTGTTGAATATGCATGTTAATTAGGATATGACCACAGTTTGTTCACCTTAGGAAATTTGTACATACATTTATAATTATAATTCAATTGAATAAGTATCATCATTAGTAACCTTTCATAAAGACAATTAGAGAAAAGAAATGAGGTAGGTTATATGAATGTGAAAAAAAGTGTATACCTTTAATAAATAACTATTCTACTAGCCTTCAAGTTATGAATAGAGTTACTAGCCAGTTGAGAATATGATATCGTCGAATAACCGAGGGACATTTGAAAATTGTGTTTTTAGGTTATGTTTCTAGTGTGTTTTCATATGTTTTAAGTGCTTCTTTGTGTGTTTTAGTTCTAGTTTATTTGATCTTTAGCATCTTTTCTTGATCTTTGAAGTGTTTAGTTGTTTTTTTACATTATCTAGTGCTTGAGGGTAGTTTTGGAGCCTATTTGTAGGATGGATTGAAGCACCTTGTTGATGAATTGTGTAGGTATCAGATTTGTAGTTGTAGATGTGGTACAAGTGATTTAAAGGCACCACTGGGCAGACTTAGAGAATTCAGATGACAATGAAATCTGATGGATAGGAAGGAAAATGTGTGAGGAGCATGTAATTCAAATTTCAAGTCAATCGGAGGTCCGAAGAAGAAGTTATGGCCAAAGGAGTGAAGAGTGCAGAAAGCTGTCAGACAGCAGTGCACAGTCATGCAACTATTAGATGACCACCTCTCTATCATTGTAACATCCCGTTCCCATATTAAGATTTAGAATCCAAAAATACGGTACATGTGAGATCAATGAGAGATTAAGAAAAATTTGCATTTTCATACTCATGCATATTGTTAGCATACACGCACATGAATCTGAATTTTTGCACACATTAAAATGACTGTACATGCATTCATCGACATTTTGGGTATAATTGTTTATAAATGTGTTTATATTGAGAATTGTGAATTATTTGTATTGAAAACCAAATGGAAGAAGTATAAATAGTTGGAATGTCATTTTGATGAATTTTAGGAAAATATCTGAAAATTTCGGAATTTCTAGAAATTAAGGGTGTTTTTGGACTAGAAAAAATGCCACGTGGCAGAAAAATTGATAAATAGTAGTAGAAATAAAAGTCAAATGGCAGTGAAAAAATTTTATATGTGACATTAAGATTTAATGACAAGTGCCATTGAAAATTAGGAGATAATTGGATTAGAAATTGGAGACAAATGGACTGATTTCTAAGAAATATGTAGTAATGTAAACAAGATGGCATTAGCATTTATTTTTTATTATTAAGTAGGGAGTCTCGTGACATGTGTCATGACACCCACCAATCATTTAACCTCCTTGCTTATAACCCACGATTTCCCCAATTAAATGACCATATCCTTTGTCTTTTACTTAAATAAAATACTCTCTTCTTCTTTGTTCTCTCCAGCTACGACACCCTCACTCTCACTTTCCCTATGTTGAACTTGTGTTACCATCCTTCACCTTATGACTTCAACACCTTGTTACCTCCATCATGTTGATGAAAAACCCACCTATTCTACTTGGGCAAGATGAGGATCGTTTGATGTGGAGGCTAGGGTTTCTTGGAGCCTGTTAAAGAAGCCTTAGGTAAATCAAGTAAGTTAAACTTTGTTCTTCGTGGGTTGTCTAAATAAAAGCACATATGATGATAGTTAGTGGTAAATGATCATGATAGAGGAGTTGAATATGTGCAAGAAGTTGATGATGAATGTGTATACATGTGTATGTTCTGTTATTAGTTTTCATGATCAATCATGGACTATAATTTGTATATGGATAATATTGAGTTGAAATGGGGTTGAGAATGAAGAGTAAATGAAGTAGAAAGAGTAGAAATGAATTTGGAGTGACAGATTTAGTGAAAGAAGATAAGTTAGAGATGTTGGTTTAGAATAAAAGAAAGGATAGAGAAAAAGGGGTGAGGAAAAATTTGTGTTCTGACTCCAAGGAAAAAACTGTATTGATCTACGAAGATTTTGACAAAATTGTCTGCATGAAAGTTGTAGATCTTTATTTTATCTTTCCAATGGTATAAAGTATGAAAATTTTGGATATTAGAGTGGAGAGATATGACCATTACAAGTTAGGATGTCATACAAGATGTCTTAGGCAGGACAACTTCGATCGCGCTCACAACATAGAAAGGTGCGATTGCACCCAGCCTCGGGTGCAATTTCAATAAGCGAAGGTGCGACTGCACCCTAGGATAAGGTGCATTCACAACATGGAAAGGTGCGATTGCACCTAGATTCTTTACACAATTTCATCAACTTTTCGCGACCCGTAGGTCTTCCCAAACCTGAACACCTCTGATTCTTTTGGCCATAACTTTGTCATCCGACCTCCAAATGAAGTGATTCTTGAACCAATAGATTCCTAACACATTTTTCTATCTCTCCATAAAACGTGGTAGCATTATGAATTGATTTGAAAAAGATTGATTGAAGGAAAGTGAGGGAATCTGTTTTAATAGTATGAAATGGTATGATTTCACTGAGCATGATCGGGTATTTCGGTTATATCTTATTTTGTAGTCATACAAATGAGATTATTTTTAATTTGGAGTAAACTAGAGACATAAGACTACAAATTTTTTGAACAAATTAAATTTTTATTCAGTCTCTAAGGCTTTCAATTTCTAGATGAAAGTTGGGTATAGTGTACTGTTACAGAATGAGATTAGTCTAAAAATATTTAGAGTATAACTTTCAAAATACTTAACCAAAATTGAATGGTTTTAGTGTCATTAGAAACTTAAGACAATAGGGAACATCTTTCTAGAAGAAAGTGTTATCAAATTACTTCATCGTCCTTGTCATAATGTTCATGGAAAATAGACCCGAAGGTCTAGAAAATTGGAGAAAATTTATAAGAAGAAAGGAGAGTTTGGATAATATGTAATCTTGTAATGTTGGAATAACATTAGTGAATGAATTTTTGATATCAAAGTACCAAAGGTACGAGTTTGTTTGGAGAAAAAGATATTCACAAGATAGAGGTTGTGATTCTAAGAAGAGGAGTAAAGTGTATCAAGTTAAAGTGAATGAGAATATGATAATGAGAGCAAACAATGCTAACAATCAAATGACGAGTAATTGAGTTATAAAATGAGAATTTAGATAAGATGTGAAATTTGATAATATACCCAGGATTGTCATTGAGCATGCATTGTACATAGTCCGTATGCATAAATAAAAGCTTATAATTGTGCAAAGTCATTAATGTGTGCGTGCAATGTGTATATCGCAATATTTGGATATGCAAGATAAACGTCTGCATTCACATAGTACGCTCTAGAATAGCATTTGCTTCCAAGATCTAGAAACATCTGAATTCAGACGTTTCTAGATCTTGGAAGCAAATGCTATTCTAGAGCGTACTACGAGTAGACCTAGATGGTCTTACTTTATTGCTTGTTTATTTATATTATGTATTCAACGATTATGAATGTGATTTGATTGTTGAATTCTGAAAAATGAAGGTCTGATGATTGTGATATATTAATAAGATGTTGAAGTGCTACTTGTATGTGAACATGATGAGACAAGTGCTTCTAATTGTGACCTCTGAATGTTGAACCAAGGTCCGATGAGAATGTATATAAGAATGTGTAAATGAGATCATATGACTGACTGAAAATATGTGATTGGCACATTTCATTATATAAATGCATGAAAGATAAAGGCAGTTATGACCGGAGTAGCTACCAAAAAAGAGCTTAAAGCTCAGAATGTAAAAGAGAGCTTAGAGCTCAGAAAATGATTAAGAGCCAAAGGCTCACTATGTAAAATGAGCCCGGTATCCCAAATAGATACAAGACAGTTATTAATGAGCCCGGTATCCATAATGGATATGGGACAGTTATCGGCACTCGATCACAACAATAATAAATTGAAAGTGAGTCTCATAAGCATTATATATGCATTTGATGTGTATGATTTGAATAATTTGACTGATTTTTGTATTTGAAATATGTTCCAATGAATGTGATTTGTATTAATTGTATGTGTTATGTGATTGAGTGAGCCATCGAGGATAGTCACTCATTGAGTTCGCAAAACTCACCCAAAATTTGCAATTATTTTTTAGGCTCAAAAGAGTACCCCATTAGGTAAACGAGTGACCGTGCGTCGCTACGCTAGTCAAAATATAATAACTAGACCTACTACTATAGCAGTGGTGAGTCTAGGTCGATCCCACAGAGTGTGTGTGTAAAGTTTATGGAATGAAATTAACCGGTGTTTAGGTTTAATGGGGGGTTTTGGATTTTTGAAAGAAGAAAATAAAATGAAACTAATTAATAAAAACAAATTAAAGAAAGCATGCAAAAGATGATAAAAGTGGGGAATTCATTAGGGACCCAGTTCTTTGGTATAATCTCGACCTACCCCCTAATTAAGCATATTTTATTTATTTGTTGTTCTTTAACCTCTCTTAGCAACTATTAATTGTGGGTTAATAATTAACTCGAGTTTTCCCTTAGGTTTTGTTTAATCAAGATACGATCATTAATTAAACCTAACCACTGAACAACCTACGATACGATCTCTAGATTTAATTAGGCAGTAGCATTACGAATTAGGAAAACTTATTAATCAAGGCAACAACCACATATGATGGGTCATTTTACCTAGGTCGTGTTATCCCTAATGATTACGAATCATTAGTCGTTACACATGAATTTCAACATAACAATTACGGATTATATGAAAATTCTAGCAATGGTTTTGTAATTAATGATTCAATGAATGCATTAAAATCGTCAACTCACAATACCCAATGGGTTCATACACAAATAACCGAATAATAACGAAAATCTGATTATCCATACACAATACCCAAATCAATTAATATAGGATAACATAATCAATTCCGAATGAGAGAGAGAAAAAACAAAATAATAATAAAATTACTTAACCAGGGTCATCGACGTCGATGTCGCCTCTGAACTGGCGTCGGGATGCCTAGGTTATGGGTCTTTCCCGAAAAATATTTCAGCCCCCATTCCAATCCCTAGCTGAAAGCCCTTTAGGTTTGTCCTTCACACAGCCCTCATCTACATTTAACGCAGTCCATTGCGCTAAACGTAGCTCACGATGCTCTTGGAACTGCACTAATCACAGCTCTCATTGTGCGCTGTTGATATGTTCCTGTAGCGTCCCTCTACTGTAGCTGATTTGACCATTTAATGTTGGAGTTTTCACTATTCATTGGACTCCTATCTATGTGCTCCTCATCTGCTTTTAACGCTGCGTTAAACGCAGTCCCTCATTGTGTTGCATTGTGTGCCCCTCTCCTAGTTGTTTCTTCTACTGTTGATTGATTAGACCAATAAGGTTTGCAACTCTTTTAAAACCTTCCTTCTGTGCCTAGGACCTACGTGCAATGCAGAACGTAGACGTTGCCTGTGTTTTCTTCACTTCCCCTGTCGTTTTTATCTTTTTTATCTTTTTTTTTCAGTTGCTTGCATTTAAAATTTTCTTCTTCTTTGTGGTCTATGAAGGCAAGCAAAATTTGATCTTCAGAAAATAACCCAAATGTATTGCTTCCGACCCACTTTAATTTCTTTGCTTTCAAATTGTACCTAAAATCATACATGAATTAAAGTGAGTATTTTAAGCATTTTCATATCAATAATCGCTAAGTATAAATGATTAAATAAATCAAAAATTAAACACATATCAATTCCCCCCACATTTAGCTTTTGACCGTCCTCGGGCAACACATTAAAATTAAGCTCAAAGACTCCAAAACATTGACTCATTTCCCAAATGTTTCAAGAATATATAATCACAAGTAAAGATGAATGACTTTCAAAAATCATAGCAAGAAATCAACATTCCAAGCTTTTACTCATGATCAATCAACATTCATCATCTTTAACAACTGAGCAATCTTATGGTAGACTCGAAAAACGTGTTTAAATAAAATATATCCACAGGCACACTCAACACCATTCATGATTATGACAATCCACAACTTTGCATATCATTTCGTTTCTCCACCACTAATGTTCACATGCAAAATCATGAATCAAAGGACTTTTTAGGGTTGTAATGTGGGCAAAGGTAAGGTGAGATGTATTTGGGCAAGCAGCATGAAAGTCATCAAAGCTAGTGAAACAAAGCAACACTCATCAAAAACTGGGTACCGTGAGCTATGACGAATGCAACATTTATATTTCACAATCTCATTTAGCTCTCATACACAAACCACATGAAGCATATATCAATCCGATGGAATCACTCATACAATTTATGCCAATGAAATCACAAGAGTGAACCTTCCAAGCCGACCTCTACCTTATATTCAACATACTCAAATAACACATCTATTACAACTTTAGGAAGATGCATAAACCATAAACAACTTTTCACAACATATGTAATTCCTACTTGATACATTTATTTTAAACACTTTTTCTTTTCTTTTTTCTTTCTTTTTTTTCATTTTCTTTTCTTTTCCCTTTTTTCTTTTTTTCTTTTCTTTCTTTTCCTTATAAAAAATTAAAATAAACTACATCAACATGGGAATTTCAATGATAAGACATAAAATAGCATCCCAAAATTATAACCAACCCTCACATATGTACACCCCCACACTTAGAATTTTGTACATCCACAAACTCAACAATCACAAATGT
>JAOTAX010031624.1:0-11430 GCA_025629825.1 Erythroxylum guanchezii
AAAAGTATACACACATTTTACCTATCTTAATCTCATAAAACCATTCACATTCTCAAATTTTCTTTTTCTTTACACATAACTAATTCACCACCAATTTCTCATGTCAAATTTTAACTCGCAATTCTAAGAAAAGTTTGGGGTCCAACAAGAAATGTGTGACTCCATCACTTATTATCATACATGGCACTTCAAATGGATTGAATAACAGTTTAATGAACTTTTGCACCCCTTTTCCATCATTGGTTAAAGATATCACTGCTTCAGCCCAACGCGAAACATAATCCACTCCCACTAGAATGTACATGTTTCTTATTGAAGATGAGAAAGGACCCATAAAGTCAATGCCCCGTACGTCGAAGACTTCCACTTCTAAAATGTTGGATAAAGGCATCTCATCTTTTTTGGAGATGTTACCTATTGTCTAGCATCGACAATGTGGTACCAAAGCCTGAGCATCCTTAAACAATTGTGGCCAATAAAATCCATTTTTAAGTATCCGAGCTGCCGTTTTGTTGGCTCCACAATGTCCAGCATACTAACCTTCATGACATTGCTTTAAGATGTCCAACATTTTTTCCTCTGGAACACATCATCGCATTAACCCATCAACGCATGTTCTATATAGAATTTGCTCATCCCATATATATTGGTTACAATCATACAAGAATCTCGTTCTTTATTGGTAAGATAAATTTAAGGAAATTTTACCACTGGCAACATAATTTGCGATATCAGCAAACCATAGTGTAGTCAAACATTCGAGTAGCATCAGGATTTCATCGGTAAATTTTTCGTTAATATCTTCACTTGGCTTGCATTCCCCTCCTTCTAGTCTAGATAAGTGGTCTGTAACCACATTTTTTGCTCCCTGTTTATCTCTCACCTCTATATCAAATTCTTGTAAAAGTAATACCCATGGAATGAGCCTTAGTTTTACATCTTTTTTATTGAAAAGGTATTTTAACACCGCATGATCGGTGAATACAATTACCTTTGACCCCAAAAGGTATTGTCGAAACTTATCACATACGTACACTACTGCGAGTAATTCCTTCTCTGACTTATCAAATTCCTTATCGCATGCAACCTTTTCTTTCCTTTGGCCTAATACACAACCTATGACTTAGTCGCTTACATCACACATAACTTCAAATGGAAGTATCCAGTCCGGTAGTGATAGAATTGGTGCTGATATTAATGCCTCCTTTAGTTTGTTGAACACAGACATACACTTGTCATCAAACAAGAAGGGCACATCCTTAGCTAAAAGATTTGACAAAGGTCTTGCAATTTGTGAGAAGTCTTTAATGAATCCACAGTAAAACCTTGTATGACCTAAGAATCCTCGCACACCTTTTACATTGCTTGGCGGTGGAAGTGTCTCTACCACTTCTGTTTTTGCTCTGTCGACCTCAAATCCTTAGTGTGAAATGTTATGCCCTAGCATTATCCCCTCTTGCACCATAAATTGGCATTTATCCCAATTCAGCACCAAGTGTGACTCTTCACATCTTTGAAGAACTCTGTCCAAATTAGTTACACACATTTCGAAAGAATCTCCAAAAGCTGAAAAATCATCCATGAACACCTCCATTATATCTTCTATCATATCGGTGAAGATAGACATCATACATCTTTGAAATGTAGTCAGGGCATTGCATAGTCTGAAAGGAATCCGTCTATACGTAAATGTACCATAACGGCAGCTGAATGTGGTCTTTTCTTGATCATCAAAGTAAATGAACATTTGAATATATCTTGAATATCCATCCAGGAAGCAATAAAATGAATGCCCAATTACCCTTTTTATCATCTGGTCGATAAACGGGAGAGGAAAATGATCTTTCTTAGTCACTGAGTTGAGTTTGTAATAATCTATGTATACTCTCATCTTGTGACCGTTCTGTTGAAATTACTTCTCCACTATCACTTTCTATTACCGTCATTTCACCCTTCTACAGTACACATTGTACTGGACTGACCCATCCACTATTAGAGATGGGATAAATTATCCCTGCAATTAAGAGTTTGATTATCTCCTTCTTGACCAACTCCTTCATGTTAGGGTTCAATCTTCGTTGACGCTTCCTCAACGTTTTACATCCTTCCTCTAGGTTTATTCGGTGCATGCAAACATTTCAGCTTATACCTCGAATATCAGCATTCTACCCTCCGATGGCTTTCATTCGCTTTCTAACAATTTCTACCACCTTACTTTCTTGTTTCTTGTTCAATTGATTGGAGATGATTATCGATAACTTTTTACCTTCACCTAGAAAGGCATATCTGAGATGTGCAGGTAAAGGTTTAAGCTCTAATGTAGATGGTTTTTCTATAGATGGTGGTATGGGTGCTTCGATTCGAGCCAATTTATCTTGGTACATTTGAATATCCGACTCCTCCATCTCATCGTCTCCTTTAACTTCAAGTTTTTTATATCCATTGTTTGTCTCTACTTCCACTAACTGTACTTCTATGATGCAACTCTCAACTTTTTCTTACAAATTTTGATCCTAATTTCTACCTCCATGCATGCACTGCTCGTGGCTGGATTCTTTAAAGCTTTATTCATATTGAATTTAATCTAATCCTCACCTATTCGAAGTGTTAATTTCCCTTTGTGAACGTCAATTATTGCTTTCCTTGTATTCATAAATTGTTGACCTAGAATCAGTGGACAATTCTTATCTTCTTGAAAATCGAGAACCACAAAATCTACAGGAATAATGAACTTGTCCACTTGCATCAGAACATCTTCCACTATTCCAAATGGTTTTTTAATCAGTTGGCTTGACCTCACCCAGTCCTAACTTCTTGAAAATTGATAAAGGCATAAGGTTAATACTTACACCTAAATCACACAAGCACTTTGTGAATTCAAACTCACCAACTACACAGGGTGTTGTGAAACTCTCTGGATCCTTCAATTTAGATGGCATCTGACTAGTGACTATGGAACTACAGGTGCCAGTTAGGGCTACCATCTAATTATCTTCCCAAGTACGCTTCTTTGACAATACGTCCTTCAAAAATTTTGCGTATTTAGGCATGTGATCCAAAGCCTCTACAAATGAGAGATTTATTTGTAGCGTCTTTAATTTCTCAACAAATTTTACAAATTGCGCATCTAGCTTCTTCTTTTATAATCATTGAGGGAAAGGGATCTTGGGCTGATACGGTGGAGGGGTGACATAAGTAGGGTATTTTCTCATATTCACTTCTTTCTCCTTTTCTCAACAGGATGGATGGGCTCTTCTATTATCTTTATGGGTGGTTCAAGTTCCTTCCCACTTTGAATTGTAATAGCCTTTAGTTGCTCCTTTGGTTTTATTCCCGAAGTGCTAGGAAGACTTCCTACACTTCGTGTAGAGAAAGTTTTTGACAATTGGTTTACTTGGACCTCTAGATTATGGATTGAAGATGTATGGTTCTTTATTGCTTGTTCAAATTTGCCTTCCAACTTCTTTTGTGCATCATCTAGAGTTCCAACCTTACCTAAAATCTTATCCAACTTTGATTCCATTGAGTTTTGTTTGTCTTGTTGGAAGCCTGATTGTCCTTGAGGTCTAAACTGTCCTCCAGCATTATTTGTCAACGAGAAGTTAGGGTGATTCTTTCACCCAGGGTTGTAAGTGTTAGAGTGGGGATTGTTTCCTCCTCCTCATCGATATTGAGCTCCCATATAATTCACTTGCTCTAGATCGCTTTCCTTCATCAAGAAACAGTCCACCATATCATAGTCCATTTGTCCACAGAGTTCACACTTAAGCTGCATAGCTTTCACTGAAGTTGAGGACGAAGCCTTCATGTTGTTGAGCTGTCGAGTTAGGTTGTCAATTTTATCTTGCATCTCCGTCATTTGATCGACAACCACAATTCCTTTTATTCTCAAAAAGTAGTGGTTTGTCTACTTTGCTCATTCGTCCATAGGCTGCTATTTCTCACCATCGCTTCTATCAGCTCTTCCTCTTTATCTACTATCTTTCTCATCAATGATCCTCCTGAAGCTGCATCAATTATGCCTCTCGTATATGGGGTTACTCCGTTATAGAATTTTTGCAACAAGAATTCTTTGGGTAAGTTATAGTGTGGACATTTCCATTACAAATCCTTGTATTGTTCCCATACATCATAGATTGATTCCCCGTCACTTTGCTGGAAGTTAGTAATCTCCTTAATGATCTTTATAGTCTTGGTCAAGGGAAAATACTTATCTAAAAAGGCATGAACTAGCTGATCCCAAGTTGTGACATTGGTAGGGTTGAGGGAATGATACCAAGCCTTTGCTCTACCTCTAAGGCTACAAGGGAAAAGCCTAATTCTAACTGCATCTTCCAACATCTAATGGTACTGAAAGGTATCACAGATTTCAAGGAAGTTCACTATATGTACGTTAGGATCTTCATTCGTTAGTTCATGAAACTGCACGTTTTGCTTAAACATGTTCAGGAGGGCTGGTTTGATTTCAAACGATGCTGCTTGTACGAGTGGCCTAGTTATTCCTTGGTTAGCTGCATTGAACCCTGGTCTCATAAAGTCCATAAGGGTCCATTGTTGATGTCCTTGGTTCACTTCGTGGTTCAAATCTTGCTGAAATTTCTCGGTCATTATTGCTTTCACGATTTCCTCTTCTTCTTTACGCCGAGCTTTCCTAATGGATCGTTCTAATCGAGTTATGCCTAAATTTAAAGTTTCAGCTGCACGACTCGGTCTTCTCATGACTCTTGTGTTCATGAGCACAATTTCAAAAGTAGAAAGAAAGAACAAAAATAAAAATTAAAAACTAACTAAACGCCTTAAACTATATAATTAAACTAATCGCCCCCTCGACAACGACGTCAAAAACTTAAACGTGGTTCTTTGGTGTGTGTAAGTTTTAATTGATTAGGCTCGATAATCTGCAAGGGCATTGGTCGTTCGCATAGTACATAAGGTGTCGATCCTATGAGGAGGGATAATCTAATCCTAAAATCTAAGGCTAAAACAAATCGTAGAAATTCAAATGTAACGAAACTAAAACAAGAATGCAATTCAATTAAGAAAATCAATTCAATAATCAATCACAAAATATTAACAAATTAGCAATTACAACGGACACTCAAGAATTAACCTAAGGAACTAATAATTTAGAGAAAGGAGGTGTTACTTATCTTTAACGCTAACCTAATCATCTATGAATTACTGAATTACTAGTTCTAGATTATCCTAGGGTTGATAACTCTCTCTCGAGTTATAACCATTAACCCTAATTTATAAACCCTAATCAGATTATGGAAATCAAAATTTCTCAATTAACTACCTATCCAAAACCCTAATTAGCTATGAAGTTTATCTGATAAACTATCAGAAACTATTGTAAGATCTCTGTTCACACAATTTACCGATTTGATTTAATTCTCATTCTATTAAATCACCTAACTCTCGTTAGCCCAATTTAATTATTTTTCACTCGATTCACCCTCTTAATTTATCACCGAATTATGCAATTATAGAAATTAAATCACAATAAAACATAAACAATCAAATTTTATTAAATCAAAACACCAAAGGTGAGTTTAGAATATCATAAACATCCATAAATCTTATCATCAACTATCATTCCAATTCTATACAATAATAAAATTGAAAATAACAGGAAATATGAAATTGAACAGACGACGGAAGGCAGCAACGTTGAGAAACTCCTGATCCGGAAATTACGTCGAGTCGGCTTCTTCTCCTCTTCTCTCTTCCTTCTTCTCTTCCTCTATCTCTCGATAATTCACTCTAGGGTTTCTCTCAAAAGTGGCTGATGCAAAAACTCCTCCTCTTCTTTGTCTTATTCTTTAAATACCTTTTATGTTATAAGCAGCCCTAGGGTTTTTCCGAGATCCAAAAGGTCGAAAAACTCCCTCGAAACTTGACATTTTTCAGTGTCTACGCATCTGTCCAACGCAATCCATGATCGTGGGCCACATCTGAGCCTTCTTTCATGATTGTGGCAAGCAAACCGTGATCGTAGACCATGTCCTGGGCTTCTGTCACGATCGTGGGCTGTTGTTTTGGGCCTAGTGTCTCCGAAACTTCTCCGTTCTTCGATGTTAACCCTGAAACATTTGTCAAACACATCAAGGTACCTCAAAAATATAATAATTGAGCTCAAAGACTTGTACTAACCCATAAAACACTTAAAATATAAATAATTAACAAACTATCACAATTATAATCTAAACACATACTAAACGATTGAATTAACAATTAAATACATATCAAACTAAGCCTTAAAACACGATGTAATTCACATTTATCAATAGTTTTGGCATTTTCGCAACGGCCACTTAAACTTTATTGGATTAAAGACACTCCAACAGAAAATTATGGTGACTGGCCTTCGTCCAATTGGCATCCCTTCCAAAGTTTATGAAGAATGTGTTTGTGGCAAATAACATCGTTCTACATTCCCTAAAGGAAAGTCATAAAGAGCAAAAACTATCTTAGAGCTTATTCAATCCAACATTTGTGACCTAATCATTCCATGTTCTAATGGTGGTAAAAAGTATTTAATTACCTTCATTAATAATTATACCACAAAAAATTGAGTATATTTTTTACAAGAAAAATCAGAAGCTTTTAGTGCATTTAAAAGCTTCAAAGCACATGTAGAAAATGAAAAAGGAACAGTCATTAAATGCCTACATACTGATCGTGGTGGAGAGTACTGCTTAAAGGAGTTTAAAGCCTTTTGTATGGCATATGCATCAGAAGAGAGCTAATAGCCCTTTATACACCACAATAGAATGGTGTATTTAAGAGGAAAAACATAACCATCTTCAACATGGAGAGAAGCTAACCAACTAGAGGAAAAGTTCCAAAAAGTTTTTGGCTAGAAGCTGTAAATTGGAGCATTCACATCTTGAACAGATGCCCCACTTTTGTTGTTCAAAATATGACACCAGAAGAGGTTTGGAGTGGGAGAAAATCAGCAGTAGATCAATTCAGAATTTATGGTTGCACAGTCAATACCCATATCCCAGATGAGAAAGGAAATAAACTGGATAAAAAAGGTGAAAAATGTGTCTTTCTTGGCATTAGTGAAGCATCCAAAGCATACAAATTATTCGACCCATTGACAAAGAAGATTGTAAATAGTAAAGATGTTGTTTTTGATGATGAAAGCATTTGGAATTAGGATGAACAGCACGAGCAGCACCCAAATCAAATTGTTTTTGAAACTGAAGTTGAAGAAGAAAGACAACATCCATAAGAAAAGCAAACTCCAAAAAATTTTGCACCCGAAACTCCACCAAATCCTTCACCAACAATAAAAGAAACTTCTTATGCAACAACTGCACCCCGTCGTGTACAAAAAAGGCCAACATGGATGTTAGACTATGAGGTAACAGGGATTGATCAAAATGATTTAATGACACACTTTGCATTATTTTCATATTATGATCCTACAACATTTGAAAGTGTTGTCAAAGAATCAAAACTGCGAAAGACAATGGATGATGAAATAGAAGCCATCGAAAAAATGACACTTGGGAGCTAACTTAACTTCCAAAGGGCACAAAACCATTAGTGTAAAGTGAGTTTTCAAGACAAAACTGAAGGAAAATGGTGAAGTTGACAAGTATAAAGCACGTTTGGTGGCTAAAGGATACAAGAAAAAGTTTAGGGTGGATTATAAAAAGGTCTTTGCTGACACAATCAAAATGGTGATTGCTTTGGCAGCATAGAATTCATTGCTTATCTTCCAGTTAGATGTCAAGTGAGCATTTTTACATTGAGACTTAGAGGAACAAGTATATGTTGATCAACCTTCTAACTATGTTAAAATAGGAGATGAGCATAAAGTGTATAAATTAAAGAAAGTTGTTTATGAACTAAACAAGCCCCACAGGCTTGTTATAGTCGTATCAAAACTTATTTTTGAAAGAAGACTTTCTTAAATGTCTATATGCATATACACTTTTTGTGAAAGTTGGAGAGGGAGGAAAAATGCTTATTGTGTGCTTATATCTGGATGATCTTATTTTTACTGGAAATGACAAATGCCATGTTTAAAGATTTTAAGAAGTTTATGATGCTGGAATTTGAAATGACTGACCTTGGCATGATGCATTACTTTCTTGGCATAGAAGTTGTGCAATCCATTAATGGAATTGTTATTTGTCAAAAGAAATATGTGGGAGAAATTCTTGTCAGATTTCAAATGAAGGATTGCAATTCTGTGAGCACTCCAACTGAGTTTAGCTTAAACCTGAAGAAAGATAATGAAGGAAAGAAGGTGGACAACACACTTTACAAAAAAATTGTGGGCGGTTTGATGTATTTACCAGCAACAAGACTAGACATAATGTATGTTGTGGGCTTAATAAGCAGATGCACGAAGAATCCAACTGAGATACACTCATTAGAAGCCAAGGGAATCCTTCGTTACTTACAAGGAACTAAGGACTTTGGGTTGTTATATAAGAAAAAGCAAAATCTCAAATTTAATTCGATTTACTAACAGTGATTATACAGGAAATCAAGATGATAGAAAGAGCACTTCAGGCTATGTTTTTATGCTAGGCATAGGGGTTGTTTCATGGACTTCGAAAAGAAACCTATTGTTACTTGTTAACTACTAAAGTTAAATTTGTTGCTGCAGCAACTTGTTCTTGTCAAGTCATTTGGCTAAGGAGATTTCTTAAGGAAGTGCAATTCGAGGAGCTACTGTAATTTTTTGTGACAACAACTTAACAATTAAACTTCTTGAGGGAGCTTACGCAAGGTAAAGTAACTGATCTTATCTTCTGCAAAAGTGAAGACCAACATACTCACCAAATCCCTCAAATTATCATCTTTTATGAAGATGAGAAGATTGCTTGGTGTTTGCTCGATGCAGAATCTAGTTTGAGGGAGGGTATTTGTTATTTTGTTAAACTGAAGGTCTTTAACATCAGTTCAAGGGAGGGTATGTTAGACCCATAGGAGTGTTATGTTGTCCTAGTCTATAGTGATTTGAATGTTATGCTGCCCTAGTTTATACGAATTTGTTTTTATTGTTTTTCACAAAACCAAATATATGTGATTCATTTGAGAGAAACACGATCTCAAGTTAAAACAAAATAGTAGTATTTGTTTCTCAATGTGCCCAACATAGAAGAGCAACAATCATTTGAATCTTCATATACAAAACACACCTTAACAAGAGGGTGTCCAAAAAAATTAACAAGAGATGGAGCTCTTGCATTCAATATAGTTCAATCGAAACACTAAACAAAAGAGTGCCATAATCAGGATTAAACAAAAAGAATAACAAGTTTAAGCTAATTTATACTTTTATTTTCAAGCAATATATGTGTTGACAGGAAGCAACAAAAAGTAGCTAATTACCATTGTAATCTCGATCTTTGAATTCCCCCAATGTTTGGACGATGGAAGCATGCCAGCTAATTAAATCGTTAAGGAATTAATACAATAGGTTCACTAAATAGGACTTCAATAACCTAGATGTAAGTCCCAGGTTATCTGCATAGTTTTCTTGGTTGCTTGAATAAGAATTTACAAGAAGCAAAAATTGACAATAAAAAGTACAACAATGATTCGATAGCTACAGGATCACTTACATAATGTTAATAAATAAATCAAGTTTGCATGGAAGGAAACAACAACATTAAACGGTAGCCCAGAAAAAAGAATGGCAACAAGCATATTCATTTAATGAGAGCCCAAATCATCATGATGCAAGTGGAGAGTAATAGCCGAAATCTTGAAGCAAGTTGAGAGGAGCTTGTTTCTTCCTTAAGTTTTCCATATGAATTGACCAAAATTTTGGTCCAATAAGATGATTGCTTGTATAAGTAAAACTCTACTCTCTTTTTTTTTGCCTAATAAAGCCTTACATGAATCGTGTGTTTTGGGATTGAATTAACATTCTCCTTTTCTCTTCTCCCCCCTCCCCCCCATCTCATGTGTATGTGAGTGTGTTGTGTCATTAAGATATCAAATTGGTATCAGAGATAGTTAAATATAACTCCAATTTTAAAGTGATTTTTGAAAAAAAATATAGAGAGAGTGTTCTTATACTTATGAGAGAGTGGTTCATTTAAAAGTGAGAGATGTCAAACAGTTATAATATTGTGTTAACAAGTCCCAAATTAGATAGTAAACTTGATTATAATTATTGGGAGATTTTAATGTCTATCCACCTCAAGGCTCACAATATTTGGAGTCTTGTTGATCCACGCTTACAAGAAAGATCTTACGTAATGCTCAAAGGAAGGACCAATTGGCGTTATCCCAAATTCATCAAGGAGTAGATTATTTAGTTTTTGCAAAAATTGCTAATGTTAAAACTGCCAAAGAAGCATGGAGCATCCTGAAGTTGGCTTACAAAGGTATAGATAAAGCTCAAAAATCCAATTACAGTCCCTGGATAGAGAATATGAGAGGTATGAAATGTCTAATTTAGAAACTATTGAACAATATTTTTCTTGTGTTACTGATCTTGTCAACAAGATGAGGTTGTATAAAGAGGATATTTCAAATAGTAACGTGGTGAAAAAGATTATACGCACTATGCTTATTAAATTTACCCATATTGTGACTACAATACTAAAGTCATATGATACGGAGACTATGACTATAGCAGAGTTGTAGGGAAGCATTGAAAGTCTTGTTAGCAGAATATTGGAGAAAACAAAAAAAACAAAAGAAATCTTAAAAGGCCAGTGAATTTCAATAATGTTGCATAATGTAATCAAAATGCAGATGGTAGAAATAGTGGTTTTAATAATGGAGGAAGAGGAGATTTCAGAGGTAAAGGTAGAGGAAGTTTTAGAGGAAGAGGTTGTAGCAATAACTTTAACTAGGGGAGATAAAACAATTCTAGAACATTCAGTCAAGGAAGAGGAGGAAATAATTTTTAGCCTACCAGTTGAGAGAGAGGATGAGGTAATCAATATCAAGAGAGATGTAATTTTAATTGCTTTAATTGTGGAAGGTATAGACACAAAGCTGCTGATTGTAGATCCAAATCTCAGAACAACTATCAAGCTAATGTTGCAGAAAATTAGTACCAACATTTTAATGAGAATTTTATAATGTAAAAAGTTTATTTCTAGTAAGCAACTCTTTTGTGAAAGATGAAAATATCTGGTACGTGAATTCTAGTTGTAGTAATCATATGTGTAGGAATAAGGAGTTATTTTCCTTTTTAGATGAAAATGTTCAGTCAACGGTTAAATTGGGAATAATTCATATATTCCTATGTTGAGAAAAGGTCGAGTATCCATTAGGTTGAAGGATGGTTATTGGAACCCATATTCGGATATCCAACCTAACGATCAACGAATCATATCTTAACTAATATCGCTTCATTTTTTTTTCTAATCGTTAATATTCTTTTTACGCATCATTCAAAGTCATTTAAATCTTCAATTTTAAATCCATCAATCCTTC
>JAOTAX010031716.1:0-11421 GCA_025629825.1 Erythroxylum guanchezii
AAGATTGATGCATACATGATTTGTGCTATTGTGAATTGTTTGACAAATTGGGAATTTCATGAAATAAGTGTTTTATGGTTTTTAAATATGAAATTACTATGGTTTCAAAAATGTACCATGGCAATGAGTTTTGAAAACGGTTTTTGCTTGTTTTTCGATTATAAACTTGTTACCCACGAGCTTTAAGCTAACCTCCCTCCTTTTCGTCCCCATCTTCAGGTGTTGAGCAAGAGACCGAGTGACTAAGATTCAAAGCATCAGTCCAAGTTGCATATTTTTGCATTACTAGTTTAAGTGTCTTATGTATTTTGGGATTTTGAGGCCTTGCTGTATTGTGGTTTGAAAGGTCTTTACGACTTTGTAAGAACGATTATCTTTTAATGTTAATGAATTATGAATTATTTATGGATGATTTTGAGTGGAAATATGAGTTTATATATGGTTAAGGTTAAGTTAAAATTAAGTATATTTGTGAAAGTTATTGATTTGAGATGGTTATTTTGATTATGATTTGTTGTCACATACATCTATATAAGCGAGATGTGTTATGGAAAAAGGAATATAGAAATGGTATGAGACTTTAAGCTTCATGATTTCTTTGGATTACGATCACGTTTGTACGACGATCAATAATACGCATACGTTTTGTGGTTCAAGGGTTGGACTTCAGAAATGGGGTCCAACATGTTTGGTATCAGAGTAAGAAGAGATTACAAGGAACCACGCCCAAGTATGATGGTATTTTGTTAAGAGTTGGATTCCAGAAACAGGATCCAACAGAAACTTTATATAGATACACCCATACAGGAACAACTTGGTTTTTGATAGAATCTATCTAAAACCCTAGTCTTTATGGTTGTAGAAACAAAGGTCGGATCAAGATATACTAGGGGCCCTCCTCCACAACTATCATTATTGAATCTTTAGAGGTAAAGGTAAATAATGACATATTTCTTCATCTATGAGTACTTCAAGTAAACCTCTATTCTTCTATGTTATTTGAACCCATTTTTGAATAACTAGAAATGCAAGTCTCCTTTTTCAGAAGAAGTTAATCAAGGAAGCCTCCCAAAATTTCACACCATTTTGGAGAAAATCCATTTAAGGGGAAACCAGTAATTTGCCATCTTCTTCTTTCGAAGGGTAATAATGTAAGGTACAATCCTAACCATCCTTTATTACTTATTTCTAGCTTCTCCTAACTTGTTCTTAATAAAGAACATGAGAATCCTTAGGAACATCTAGAGAAAGAAGAGATGAATTTTTTACACCTTTTGAAGGCGAAGAAGGGAATTTAATAGTGGAAAAGGGAGCAGGCAAGAGTATACTCAATTAGGAAAAGTTTAAGGGTATCAGGGATTGCTTCTCCTAAAGTAGTTCCCATAAAATTGAGTTAGTTTAGAGGTTGAAGATAGCACGCAAGAATAAGCAAATGAGTAAAAAAAACATAAGGGGAGGAAAAGTGAGTGAAGGGTGAGCAAACAAAGACTCCAAAGGTTGAGTTGGTTAAGTTCTCGTTCTACAAAATTTTGGATGGTAAATCACTTCAATCTAATTAATTGGCCATTAGTTGACAGTTGTTAATTAAACAGTGTAAATTTTCCATCATAATCTTTACTATCTTCTAATGATTTGTATCCCTTTTTTTTCTTATCTTTCCAATGAATCTTGAATCAAATTAATTCGATATTTATAGAGAAAATTATGATCAAAATATTCTTGCAATTTTAAGAGAGATCTGAACAACTTAAATAACATTTTCAAAGCTTGAATCATTTCTTGGACATCACAAAATATGAACTCTAACTTTTGAATCATCTTTTCAAGACTTGCTTATCCAATTTAAGCTTTAGTCACCTTTTGGTGTTACTAATTATCACTTACATAAATTCATTAGTACTTCGTTATCTTTTTATCATCAAAATCATAGGTTTGAACCTATTTGGTCCAACGATCTGGTCCTTTTTATGATGTCATAATCAATGTGTGTTTTTCAAATGGTATTAAAGATTACTATGTAAGTACATATATTGTTTTTAATAGTATAGTCTAGTGAATACTAGTACCAATTGTGTAAGGACTATAATTATTAATAATTATTATTTTTCTACTTTCAAATTTAATAAAAGGAATGATTGAAGTGAAGTGAATAATTATTTGAACTAAAATTTCTAATAAAAAATGTTACTTTTAATAAAATTCAATTGCCTTAATCCCCTCCCCTTTTTCTCTGTCTACAATAACTTTCCCCTTCCTTAAACAGTAACTTATCTATTTTAGTAAGTAACTGGTGACTCACTGGTAGCTTTCCTGTTTGTGCAAGTCCAATGGAGACTCCCATTGGAGAAAGGTCGAAAGTATCCTCTATCCCAGAGGTTCAATTGGATGCAGGTAGCTAGTTAGACTTTAAGTTCCCTTCCATTCTCGAATCTTTATCAGCGAGTAAGGGTCAAGGTAAGAATTTAGTCCTATAAAAGGTGGTTAACAAATCCTAGAAGAGTGTGGTACCAGCATAAATCCCCTCCCAAAAGCCAAAACTTTTACACTCTACCTTGGTGAATGAGGTAGTATCCCCTCTTATGGAGCTACTGCAGATAGGAGCTAAAACTTGGTCTTGCAGTTTAATTGATTTCTTCATAAATAAAACTTGGTCTTGCAGTTTGATTGTTTTTTTAATTACACTAACTTTTAGGAGGTGATAGTATAAATTTGAAATCACCTTGTAGGATCTAAGTGGAGGAGAGCTTGAGATAATTCTTTCTAACTTGTCCTATATTTGTCTTCTTTATATCTCCTAGTTAGAAGCATATATCAATATGATAGCCAAAGTAGGTTGGGTGTGCTTTCTGATAACTTCGTAGTGGATACGTCGATCTCAATTCAATAGTTAAAAGAAAGTGGGATCTAAGGATAGAATAATTCTCCCATTGTAATGAGTAGTATGGTTACTAATTATGATCCATTCCTTCTTCAAAAATTGTAGCCCTTTTTAGAATTAATCATTTTTTATTTTTGGTCTTAATAAAACCAATAAAATGAGAATTTTAAAGGATTAAAAAATGTTTAAGAGCTTTTATTTATTTGTCCTATTAAGGTCTTTGACATTAGATACCAAAAACTTATCTAGAAGGGGTGGTATTAGCTCTTTTCTTATTATTTTCCTACAATCCTACTACTACTAGTACTTGGCTTAAGGTTGCAACTATTTGGAAGTAAGCTTACCTCTACTTTCTCAAAGAAGATTTAGGCCTCTAGTATAAGACTTGGTTCACTATTATTTGGTTTATTATTAAATTCTCTTTCAATATAGAATTTATAACTTCATTGGTCTTTGTTCAATGATGCCATCAATGTGGGGTATATGCAGATGCTTGGCACTAAGGAGTATATATAGTTGTTTATGTATGTCCAAATTTCTTTGAAGGATCATAAGTTAGCTTTATAGGATCAGTAGATGGCTCACTTATGATAGGTTAGACTTGGTGGCCTAATAACTCCATCTGCTCTAATATTCCAAAAGAGTAAGGCTCTTAATTTTTTACTGTAATAGCCAGTTTTCAAAACTTACTGAGGGTCAGAATGTTAGACTTTTTAGTCATATCATTTTAGAATTTATAAAGTGCATTTCATTCATATGTATAACATGAGCATATACACACATGAATGATGATTTAGAAAACATTGCAAAGATAGTATATGCACTCAATTGACATATTCTGGGGTATAAAAGGTTTAAAATGATTATGAAGTGATTTTGTATTGTTTATGTGTTGAATTTGGGTTTGATGGATTACAATCAGTAATTTGGAATTAATTCTTACAATTGGAAAAGTGATGAAATAAAATGTACATTTAGTCTAGGAAAAATGTTAAATGACAAGATAAGTTGACATGTGAGAAATTAGGTTGAATAGGCCTATGAAATAGTACACGTGGCAGTGGAATTGAGTGACAAATGGCTTAGACAATTGGGTGAAAATGGCTTAAGAAACTAAGTGATAAGTGGACTAGGTATTTAAGTGACATTTGGTAGTTTAAGAAGAGGACATATAACATGGTCCTTTATTTGACAAGTGTCTTAACAAGTGTCTCAACCCTCACCACACACCTACACCCCACGACCCACACACATGGATGGCTATCTTCTCTCTTGTTTTTGCTACATGCTATTTTCTTCTTCTTTCTCTCAGTACCGACATACATACACAACCTCACAACCTTGAGTTTTTGCCTAAATTCTATACTTTTCTACTCCAATATTGTGTTGTCTTCTTATTACTGAAATCATTAAACTCCCACTTTGTTTTTGGAATTGTGCTTACAAGCTTGGAGGGCTAGGATAACTTGATAATTGAGGCAGAATTTGAGCTAAACAAGTAAGTGAAACTTTGATTTTTGTGGCATGTTGTGATAGAAATTTTATGATGATTGAATTGGGATGAACTGTATGTAGGATTGATGATGAAGTTGTGCTGGAATATGATGAACGAATTAGTTACTTTTTTGTTTTGTTTTTAATGCATGAAAATAGTAGGTTATAGGTTATTATATGGATGAATTAGGTTGAGGTTCGAAGTATAATTGAAGGTGAATTTATGCTAAAGATAGGTGATATGGAAGTGTTCTTGAATTTGGAAAAGTTAGGATTACATGTATGATAGGATTTAGTGATTGATAATGAATCAATTGAGTAGAGTTTTGTGAGATTTATGTAACCAACATGGAAGCTATATTAACATGAATTGAAGTAGCTTTTGAGCGTATGAATTATGGAAAATTTGAAGTGTTGATGATGATCCCAAGTAGATGAAATTCATAGAGAATTGACAAAAATTAGATAGTGCATGATCGGGGCACTCATCCCATGATCGTGGGAAGGTCCCCTGCTGCCAAATATTTGAAATGATAATTTTGGTTTTGTGAATTTGTTGAACCAGATGAGGATAAGTTACTCTACATTGGTGTATTTGGACTTAATTAAGGCTTGAAATGAACCTAGATTGTTGCTTGATTAACTGGTTAAGGGTTCGATAAGTTTAGGTTGATAATTGATGTCATTACTTAAGGAATGGATTGTCCTGATATCAATGTATTTAAATATGGAAATTATGAGTTGTTAAAGGAATAAAGGTGTTCTTATGAATGCAAATATGATCCAAAGGGTATAAGTAAGGTGTATTAGGTATGAATGAATGAAAATTGGGAAATTGTGTGAATGTATATTGTTAGAAAAGGTTGATGAATGAATGATTGATGAATTTAGAGTAATCAAACTTACTTAAGGTATAAACTTGAATGTAAAGTGGTAATATACCAGCTATAATAATTGAATGGTTAAGACTTGTGAATAAGAACACATACCCGGAAAGGTCAATTGAGCATGCATCGAACATGACACATATACATGTACATGATTGTATATTTATATCATTGAACAACTTAGTGATGTGTAAATTATGTGTGTATTGCATGACTTTAGGCACACACAAGTTAATCGTCAGCATCTAGACATTGCTGGATCATCAAGGTAATAGCTTTTCTAGAGCGTACTGTGAGTTAATCTAGATGTATAAATTCAATCATATGTGCTTTCATTTGAATTGTATGTGTATTGTGGAATGTGTAAACAACTGAATGATGAATGCCAGACTTAGATCCGAAGGATTTGATATATGACATGAGCACATTGAATGAAAAGTACTAAAAGCATGATAAGTGAATTGATGCATCTCATTACAATGAAATGTATGATCAGATAAAGAAGTTGTGACCGGAGTAGCCAATGTGTGGAAAAGAGCTTAAAGCTCAGGATTGTACACAAAGAGCCACAGGCTCAGATAATAATGAGCCCTGTATCAATAACGGATATGTGACAGTATATGAAATGAGCCTGGTACAACAGATACGAGACAGTAAATTGGGTTAATAAGCGCTTGGTCAAAATAAAGCAAAATAAGAAAGAAATCACATGTGCATTTGCATATACAATTATACATGTATCATATGAACGATTGTGATGGAATTATTGAATTGTTCTGAAATTGTGATATGCAATGTTGGTATACAATACTTGTTGAAATATGACAAAATGTGATGTGATATTCGATATTGGATTTTGTAATACACTTACTGAATTGAGTTATGTAATTTATTTTGGTGTTCTGACTTGAGTGAGCACATCAATGATGGTTCGCTCATTGAGTTTGCAAACTCATCAAAATTGCAGCGCTGATTCTAGGTTCAAGGGAGATCTATCTTCTAAAGCGATCTAATATAATTCTAATACTGTTACTTTGGGGACAAGAATGGCTCAAAGGTCTAGTCAGCTAATACCTGTGAAGACTAGATAGATGTCTTTTGTATTATCATTCCATGTTATGACACACATTGTCTCTAGTGTGTAGTTTTTGTACTGTATGATGTACTGGGATTGAGTTCAAAACTGTTGTGTATGATCTACTTGAATTTGTAATGTTAATCACATATATGACTTATTATGATTGTGAAGGAAATAAGTATTTGGAATGCTTAACTTATATTGATGCCTCAGGCTGTATTTATGTGATTATTCTAACATACTATTTCCGTTGAGTATATTCTCGACTATCCATAGATATGTTCGGGCATATGCACTATGGGTATGGTATGTTACGTTTACCCTCCATACTTTCACCATACCTTTTCTCATAGGTTTCCATAGATAAGTAAATTGGATAGAGTCCACCTCCAACTTGCCTTCCTCATTAAACTTCATTTTCCTGACAAAATAAGGAAGGTTTTTCTCTAACTCAACCTCAATACAAATATGAGCAAACCCTATTCTCTTCAAAGTAGCTATAGTTTCATCAAGATTGAATGGCCTCCTTAATAAGCTAGCAATATAACTTAATCCCTCTAAAAACTAGTATTATAATCGAACCTTATA
This sequence comes from Erythroxylum guanchezii, assembly GCA_025629825.1. Lineage (NCBI taxonomy): Eukaryota > Viridiplantae > Streptophyta > Magnoliopsida > Malpighiales > Erythroxylaceae > Erythroxylum > Erythroxylum guanchezii. Next base: position 6,926 of record JAOTAX010031716.1, read on the forward strand.
TAAATTAACCTAGATTGGGATAGTTTTTAGCTTTACTCTATCCAAAGACATTTATGGTCTCCATTTTTGCAATAGTATTGGTTTATCTTAAATGTGACACAGTCCCATGTCTATAATCTTTTGTGCTATGTATTCAGTAGAGATTTTAAAAATAAAGAAGTAATCTTTACTAATCAAGGTATTTTAGTAGGCCAAAATTTCTCCAGTTGTTGTTTGCCCACTACTAAATAAGAGGAAAAGCTTAATGTTTTTCAAGAAAATAACTAATAAATGTTACTTGCCATTTTTTGGCCCCCATATGTAACACCTCCAATGGTGGAGAGATCATGGCTACTTCAGTCTAATGTCGTTGACTAAAATTTTTGGACTTGATCCTAAGCTTAAGGAGTAGCTTTGGCACTGTTTAGAGTTTTAGGGCTGGGATTGGCTAGCGAAGGAAAGGAAGTGGTTAAAGGAAGACTTGGGTTTGGTGCAAGGGATGTGACATAGGTGTCAAGGTTGCTAGTAGAGCTAGGGAAGTTATACCAAAAACAAAAGAAACTTGACAAAAGTGACAGGTGGGAAACTGAAATAGGAAGCATGTGACTAAACGAGGAAAAACATAGTTTGAGCTTCAACTGGGTGAAAGAACTGAATAGATGTAGGTGAGTTATCAACAGCAGTAGGCTTCTTCTAACTAAGTGATTGTAGAGCAACACATTTTTTATTTTACCTTTTGTTCTATTACTATTATTTAATAATTATTTATTCCTTAATAATTCCTCTTCGAATTTACTAAAACTTCACCCGTAAAAATGTAAAACCTTAAAAAAGCATCCTGCATGCTTAATTACTTTTATGCCTATCATACTTTTTTTCACTAGTGTTTTTATTTTCTTTTCTATTTTTGAATGTCAAAAATAATTAAAAATCTAATATAATCTAATTTATTAGTATTGAAATAAAATCCCCAACATTAAAAATCAATTAATCACAATTAAAAATTGATTAAACCCACTTATAGTTAATTAAATTTCATCAGTTTAATAACTGTTAAATGAAATGAAATTGGATAAGATGAAACATAATATACATATTATAGTAAATTTTAACACAAATTTAATATGGTTACATGTATATTAAAATTAATTAGATGTAATCAAATATCATTAAATTTAATTAAAATTAATTAGATGCAATCAAATATCATTAAATTTAAATAAATGTGTTTTATCCTTACTTAAAACACATCTACAAAATGTTCAACTATTTTATAGGTTATATACTCTTTTATCAAAATATGAAGCAATAATTGAATTTTCAATTATATATATCATCATATTAATTAAATTCACTAACTAAATACTCATTCACTAAGTTATTAACACAAAAATAATAGATTAGCAGTCTAATTATTAAGTTAGTAATTGTATTTCAAAAGTTTTTGTTAATTGTAATTAAATCCAAAACATATAATTTAATCTTCATTAGTTTGTAGATTTCCTTATAAATTTGTATTTTCAAATTATTAAGAATAAAAAACATGGAAATCTATATATTTTAAGCAACTTAAAGAATCTTCTTAATCTTTCAAATTATTGAAAAAATTTTATAATTCTTAATTTTCATAAAGAATTATTTTTCTTATACTTTCATTAAACAAAAATAGCAAAACATATAATATGAATATCACACATTAACCAATCAAATTCTACTGAAATGATGATTTAACTTAGCTTTTAAATATAGTACGATTTAATTAATTCAAACTCAAACTAATAATTTAAAATAATAAATTACAATAAAGTATTCGTTGTGGATTAGTTTAATTAGTTTGGTTAGAATTAAAATCTCCATCAAATTTTGAATTGAATTTGGAATCTCCTTAACTGTTTTTAAGGCATTCATTTTGTGCTTCCTTATCATTTGTTGAGTCATTAGGATCTACTTGGACATTAGGTTTAGCAATACCTATAAGCTCATTGTATTCTCCTATAGTGAATAGTTTACTAGTTGGTTTCCATGTTTGTTTCCCCATATGAGGCTTCTAGTGATAAGAGACTTAAATATCAACTTTCACTGATTCATTAGCCATATTTAACTTCATCATAGGTAGTGACTCAGGTAGTAGCATCTTGGGGTTAACCTCCACACAAACTCTTGCACAACAAACTTTTTATAATTTGGAACTAGATGAATCAAAAGCTAAAGGGCATCCAATTGAGCTAGCAATAAACCATAGTCCATATAATATCCAATATTCCAAAAGAATATTGTGCAGGTTTATCCATAATGGGATGGTGTCAATGCATGATCTGCCAAACTCTAGACCAAATGACCACTTTTAGAGGAACATTGGCTGCCCATCCATATGCCAAGGTCCAAATTTCCTAACTTTGTTCAAGCTTTCCTCATCTGTAAAATTTTACAAATAGGAATCATCTTCAATTAACAAGATCATGTCAAGCCCCTTGCATTCCAATCTGGCTTGTGCCCAATTGCATATTAATAGGAATGATGGTCTCTTGTTGAGGAAGAATCCCACAAGTGTGTTACACTAGTGTTTTGCTCGCTTCTGCAACATCTCTAGAGGTGGAGTTACAACACCATTCACTAGAGTATCCTGAAAGTACTTTGGCTTTTCCTGAATGGATTAAGTTGCAACTATGTTACTTCAAGATCTTTTTACTTTTTCTGAGTTTTGTTTATTCTACGACCTCATTTTCATTAATTCAAGCAGAGATGGAAAATGTTCAAGCAATTTTTTGTAGGAATGGAGCCTCCCTCTGAGGCTTCCATAGATTTTCCTAAAGTGACAAGCTACTTGATTAGCCTTGAAACTAGTGGGGGAAGCTTATGAAAAGGGATAGTGTCGTGAGCTTTAGGAGGAAACACTGTTCATCTGGAGGGACACTGCTCATCTGGGGGGACTAGTAGAAAAGAGAGAGTTTTTATAAATGAATGCACTAATGTATTAATGCAATTTCCATTGTTTAGTTATTAATTCTTTATTTTTAGTTTAATTATTAGTTATTCATCTTATTTGTTTACCTTAAACAAAGTTTACAAGAATTGTTGGGTTACTACTATAATCCTCGTGGGATGAAACTTTTTTTTTTACTATAAGATATGATCTGTATACTTGTAGTTAAGAAAATTTTTTCAATTAAGACTTCATCAACCATGAATAGGCGTCCTATATAGACGAATTAGGCTACTAATTAGGTAACAGATGTTGCAATTCTATAGGAAAAGAGATCCATTGATTCTCATCTATTATAGAACATACTTTAGTATTAAGAAGGAAATTATTCCAACACCTTACTGCCTTAAGTATTGTAATAATAAGATTTTGATTGTTGAGCAAGTTTTAATCTTATAAAACCCTCAATATTCCACAGGCACATATGTCATAGCATAGTATATGAAGTGTCGATCCCAAGAGGAATTAGTGAACTAATTGAATCCTAATTTTTCTAAGGCCTAAAAGTGTAATTAAAATGAAAATAAAAACTAAACAGAAAAGTAACAATTAAATATGGAGTGATTGAAATGAGAATTCTAAATTAATGGAAGAAATCAAATTTGAACACCACTAATTGATAATTGAAATTCAAACAACGAAAATTAACAAATTATGAGAAAGGGGATTTATCTTATCATCAATGCTAACTTAGTCACTTTTGTGTTAATGCGGTGTCGATCATAGACTTTCGAAGGATGGATTAGTCTTTTTCGAGTTGTAATCACTAAGTACTAATTCATAAACCCTAATTAAATTAAGTTATTGAACATGTAATCCCTCAATTAACAAAACAACCCACAACCTAATTAGTTCTTAAGCATTCCAATAAACAACCAGGTCCTTACATAAGATCTCTCTTCGTATAATTACCGATTTGATTATTTGCATGGTTTATTAGATCATTTAAATCTCATTAACCCTTCTAATCATTTTGCATTCGGTTCACTCTCTCGATTTATTATCGAAGCATGCAATTACAACAAAAAATCACAACACCCAACATCATTAACAATAAAAGCAACTAGATTATCATTGAATCAAGTATAAATCTCTAAAAGAAGTTAGAACAACCTTGAACCAAGATTTATTATCATCAATTCCATCTCATACATCAAATGAATGAAATAAAAGATGAAAAGAAGAAAAGATAACCTGGAGGATTGGAGGTTGAAGCACCAGCTGAATCTCCACCTTCTCTCTTTTCTTCTCTCTCTTCCTTCTTCCTCTTCCATAGCTTTTTTTTCCAAAGTGGCAAATAGAGGCTCTCCTTTCTAAGTCATTTCTCTGCCCTCACGCAGGCCACAATTGTGGCATGCTGAAAGGATCTCTATCACGATCGTTGTTGGAACCCCACCCTGGTGAGTCACGCTTCTGACGTCCTACATGACATCCGGACGTGCCTCCCATGAGAGAGAAATTCCCCACCAGGTCAAACCTCAAAAACGGACTCATTTCATTCACATCCGAACCGATCTTGAAAATATATCACCCA
>JAOTAX010031780.1:0-11416 GCA_025629825.1 Erythroxylum guanchezii
TTAATTTCATCAAATTTCCTTAAATTCATAAATTTTCTCACCAATTTCTTTCTCATTTAAATTTATTTTAATATTTCTAATTTTTACCAAAAGTTCGGGGTCCAACAAGTACCATACGGTACCTCTCAAATCACTTTTAACATAAATAATGGTGGAATTACTATTTTCATGACTTTTCTTACTCAGCATAGCCCACCACTAGTTTCTTTACTATACGGTACACTAGGCCTAAAGTCACAGAGCTGGTTCTACATCGCTTACTCGTGACCAGTTAACCACTAGTTATAGAGCTGGTTCTACATCGTTTACACTTAATAGGTTAACTACTATATATTGGTAGTTATAGAATTGGTTCAGCATCGCTTACATGTAACAAGTCACGGAGCTGGTTCTACATCGCTTACCCGTGATTGGTTAACCACTATTTACGGAACTAGTTCTACATCGCTTACCCGTAATAGGTTAACCACTATAAATATACTAGTATAATTACATGTATAAGGCCTGCCAGTGTACCATAGGTAAAAACAACTCTTACATTTACGATTCATCTTATTTTCTAAATCAAGTATGGGAGGATTCATAAGTGAATTATTTCAATGTAATTCCCAATCATATAAAATTTAACTTTCAAATTAGAACTCATATATTGCCAAAACATACACTTCTGCTAGCAATATTCACTTCTAAAATATCATTTGCATAAAAATCAGTATAAATATTAATTTCATGATCAAATGAAAACCATTTGCATAAACTCAATTTAAAAAACACTCACATATCATCAATTCTTTTACATAGAATTAAGTCATATAAAATAGTTAAAATATACTCACATGTCATCAATTCTTTTGTAAATAATTTAGTCATATAAAACAAATAAAATACACTCACAATTTTGCCAACTTATTTCCTCGCACACTCACGCGCTCGGGGCCTCTCCTTTACCTACACAAAGCGCATTTCATTTGGGCATTTATTTTTAAATTAGTAAATAAGGTTTAACCAAATTTGAGATTTGTATCTAATGGTGTAACTAAAACGCTAATCATATTTCTGCTTACTTCTGTAAGCTAACCTATTGGTCACCATTTACAAATCTAACTACAAAAGTCACTTAAATACTATATTTTATCCATTCTAATTTACCAATTTCTTTAAAACACAATCTCACCCAATTTAATTCACCATATCACAATCATTCATGATGATTAATGGTTATGACCCACGTCCAAAATCCATATCTCCACTTGCTCCTTTTTTTTCACACAGAAAACATTTAAATTAAATTTTGAGGTCTTCTGGACATTTGTTCCCTGTCTCTAGTTTCCATATTAGGTTTTGGGCGATTCGTGAGTGTCTCACATTGGCGATTTTCTCCCAAGTTTTGCCCACTTTGCTATTTGATTACAGACCATTTTTTGCTTAATCTTGAGTGAGTTAGAGATTTGGAAAAGGCTTTACTGGGTACATTCGGTGGATTAGAACCATTGACTGCCCAAGGTTAGGGAAAACTGTCGATCCTGGTCGATTGGCGACTATGGTGTTTAGCTACTGTACACCGCACGATTAGGGTACTCCCTACTAGGCTTCTTCGGATTTGAGACATGGGTAAGGAGAAACACAAAGGGAAAGACATCACAGCGAAATGCGTGGAGATTCAAGTAGATACTCTAAGACGACAACCGATAGGGAATCTGGACACTGTTGAAAGGGCAATGTGAGAGGCAGTGGCAGCTAACACTCAGTCGATAAAAATTGCACACACTCAGAACACTGTGGGGAACAGAGATGTCGAGGTGCGGGTTGCGAAAGTGGATTCGGGTGTTTACCGTGCTGGAGACAGAAAAACAACACAGCAAGGTAAGCCTCGTTATCCCGAGCAGGCGGCATCTGCGACCAGATCAGGCACGTTACAGAATACCGATAAAATTGTGTGTACTAGTGTATTGAGTGAAGAGCTGTGGGATGACGAAGCATCCACAAAAGATGAAAACATCGAGTTGGGGAGTGTTGATTCAACTAACACTGATGGATCTGAAGAAGAGGAGTCTGAATTGCAGGTGATTGATAGAATGCCACAGTTAACTCCAGCCAAACAGAATGATGGAGAGGCAGTGCCGAATGTGTTAGACAAAAAGCCACACCGAGATCCTGCAATCACCGAAGGAGACAAAAACAAACCTTCATTTGCCAGCAACAACCGTGGCCTGAAGCAAGGCTTATAACTGGAATACATGCACGTAGAGGATGAAGTGACAATAGAGGATGAAGACATAATGACACTGGAGGAGGAATCGTGGTTCTGCTTGGTCAGATGCTTTACTGGCAAGTTTCCGGGGATGAAAGCCCTCGAAGGCCTAATTGCTAAATGGGGAGTGGCATGCAAGTTACTGCCTTATGATTAGGGCTGGATTGTGTTCCAATTTGAAGTAAATGAAGACCGAACCAGTGTTCTGGCAGGTGGCTCCTACATTTTGTTTGGGAAAACATTGTTGCTGAAAAAATTGTCACCAGGTTTGCTTTCAATTATCAAGACTTCATGGAAGTCTCACTGTGGCTCCAATTTCTGAAGGTCCCACTGGAATTATGGACTGAAAAAGGCCTCTCCAAACTTGGCTCCTGGGTTAGTAAACCTATATGCACAGATAAGATATCAAGTAACCGGTCCAAAATTGGTTATGCTCGAATTTTGGTTGAGGTAGATGTGTCTTGAAAACCAGTCACTAGTTTTGATGTTAAAATGCCAGGAGGAAGTAGATATACCCAAATGGTAATTTATGAAACATTTCCAAGTTATTGCTGCTATTGTAGAAAGTTTGGGCATAATCCTTTCGAGTGGAAGACTATGGGAAGAACACAGAAAAAGGTGCAGAGGGTGGTTACTAAAGAGGGGGGCAAGCAAGCTGGCAACCCTTCGGATAAAGTAGATGTCAATGAGGATGGTGGGTTACGGACTCAGGTTAATCAGGGTATGGATGTTGAGAACACCGACCAATCGTGTAGGCAAATGGGAATCAACCAAGACACAAACCAAGATAGGGAAATTGGACTGTAAAACCAAATAGACAGGAATCAAGAAACTATCTTAACTAGAGAGGCAGCGAATGAAGTTAAGGGACAGAATGCCATCCAACCTCAGAGGGAGGTAAAAACAGCAACTGGGTGTGATTGGCAACAGGTTCAGAGTTCAAAAAATAGTAGCAAAGGCGGCAGTGCTCATTACCAATAGAAGACTACTTGAAGGGGATAGGGGGCAAGCCAACCGAAGGGGAGTAAGGAGGTGAGTGGGAAAGACTCTGCAGATGCAAACAGAAAAATAGGAGGGGAGGGACCCTCCCATTTGCAAAAATGACACTGTTATGTTGGACTGCCCGAGGCCTCAACACGGCCTCGCAACAAAACAATGTTGTCACCCTAGCTCAACAACACAACTGCAAATTTGCTTGTCTTTTAGAAACTAAACTTACTACAGATGGTTTAAGTAGTATGATGCATAATAGATTTTCAAGATGGGAATATAGCCATAATTTTGATTCGATCTTCAAGGGACAAATTGTTATTGCTTGGCATTCCTTATTTTACTCATGTCAGGTAGTGGAGAAGGGTGACAGTTTATCCATTGCAGGGTGCTCTGCCAAACCACTAAAAGGAAATTTCTAATGGCATGTATCTGTGGGTTGTATAGTGTGACTAAACGGAGAGAATTATAGCAGCAGTTAATTGGGATTGCTATAGATTCAAGGATGCCATGGTGCTAATGGGGGATTTCAATTGTGTATATACGGCTAGTGAAAGAATTAGATGGCAACCCCCATCCGCATACCTGTTGAAAGTCCTACAAGAATTTCATGTGACTCTCGGATTGGAAGATGCCCCATTTAGAGGAGAAACTTTCACTTGGCAGAAAAACTAGTTATGGAAAAAATTGGACAGAGTCCTTGTCAACCAAGCATAGGAAGCAAAGGGTTGGTATTGTTCAGCTAACTTCTTATCCATGAGGGTGGACTCGAATCATTGTCCGATCATAGTGGAATTTAGTAAACATGAAGCCCGCGAGAATAAACCTTTAAAATTTTTTAACATGTGGTTCCATCATCCCTTATTCCAAGATATAGTGGCCACCACCTGGGACATGACCGTGAGTGGAACTGCACAGTACATCCTATGTGCGAAATTGAAGGTGAAAACCTCCTTGAAAACTTTGAATAATGAAGTGTATGGTCACATTGCTTATAAAGTAAAACAGGCACAGTAGGAGATTCAGCAAGCATATCAGGTGTTGGACCTCATTTTCGGAGCCCAACTATCTGGAGTCACAAAGCGAGAGCGGACTTCTCTATAGGATTATTTCTGTGAACACTCACTTCCTTTCCAACAATCGTTTCTAATCCAACACTAAAAGCTATCAATTTTTATGGAAAGGAAGAAAAACGTGCTAGGAATTCAATGCTTCAAGAATTACTAAATTTGGAGGTTGGACGAAAAAGTTATGGTCAAAAGAATCCAACATGTTTGTGACATTTCCCATACTGTATATGTCTTGGCGCAAATGTCATAACGTTTTCTACAGAAGTCAGATTGATTTCATTTTTATACGGTTTAGAAGAGGACTTCAAGATCTACAACTTTTGTGAAGAATTCGAAGCGAGATTCGGCCTCTAAAAGGGTAAAAAATAGAACAGAAGAAGGAAGTAAAAAGGTCAAACTAAGACAAAAAAAAGTCAAACTAAGACGAAGATGACGTTATACTAAGACGAAAAACTAAGACGAAGATGACGTCATACTAAGACTGAAGCAATAAAAAGGACATAACTCTCACTATAGATATCGGATTAAGGCCATTCTTAGACCGTTTTAAAAAAAGACTTCTAAACCTACAGTCCCATAAAGACCTCGAAAACAAATTTTGCCTCTGTAAGGGTTAAAATTTCAAACCAAAGCAGCTGTCCCGAAAGTTCACCCTATGCAGCAACACAAACTTCAATTGATCATAACTTTTTACTACGATATCCAAAACTTACAAACTTTATATCGTTGGAAAGTTGGAAAGATCCTCTACAATTTCCAAATAGACAATTTCTACCAATTCTACCAAGGTCATTCAGGATTTTCCCCCCAAATTTTGAACACTGATTTTACCCCATAAAAAAAGGACCTGAGGTATGAAATGTAGTATAAAGCTTGAAAAATCATAAACAAAAGTAATCATATTATATTAACAGAACCAAACGTAATGTTAGGTCCCGATTTCGGAACCCAACTCTTGCGAATACCATAACTATCATCAATTCATTTTCTTACTCTGATATCACATATGTTGGATCCCGTTTCTGGAACCCAACTTCGGATCATGAATGTCTACATCAATGAAAACATACAACTTATAACTGAACTACTTAAATCTATCATTTCATTTCTTACAGTAACAGAGTTTGAAATACTTTGTTTACAAATCAAAAGCCACACTATTGGCTTATTACAAAAATACAAAATAGCAATTGAAGCAAAAATTTCCTTTAGGCTCTTGATCGCTTGATTTCTTAGCTATCACCTGAGGATGGGGACAGGAAGGGGGTGAACTTGAAAGCTCGTGGGAAACAGTTTATACCAAAAGAATAAGCAAAAACGTTGAAAACATTTTTCTTGTCTTAGAAAACTTTCTTTGAGTTCATAAACACATGTTTCTTAGGCTTGCAGCCAAAAATCCATAAGTTACAAAACATGAATACATCAAACTTGATCAAACATAGCATGAGCATATAAACACATCAGAATGGTTTGGGTGGATCCAAGACAGTACGTACTAAACATTTCCCATAAGGGTCCTGTATAGCCGTGAACAGAATGTACTAACGTAATCCCACATAATGGTCTTATGTAACCGTAAACTTATGGGAGTCTGTGAAGGAGCTTCATGCCACTAGCGGGCAGGCGGGAGCAGCATTTAATTTGGGTCAACGTGCACGTGACTTAACTTAGGGGACCACCACAAACCCATATAACACATATTTCAAAATCTTTTAGACTTGTTGCCCAAAATGGTACTTCTTGTAAACTTGCTTTTTATATACTTGACGTATATCTTGAAAACCATTCCTGAAAACATGATTTCATAAACATGCATATTTTTCAAAAATATCACCTTTATGGTCTTTTCTTTTTGAAAATCATCATTCAGATCATGTAGCAAACATATAGAAAATTTCACAAATCATTCATTAACAATAATGCAGCACCTATGATGCAAATGAAATCAGAAAATTTCTTTGATTTAAAGAAAACAGTAATGACTTATAGATTTTATCATAAACATGTACCCACTTTGATTTTCTTGCTTAAAGACTTGACTTGCTCACAAAGCTTCTTTCTTGTTTCTCTTACCTCTCTTGATCCCTTTATACAATAATAAAATCCCACTTAATAGGGTTTTCAATGGAAAATCCTTCAAAGCATAAACACTAAAATTGGTTCCAAAATACTTAAACCAAAACATTTTATAAACTTTATGAACTAAAATCCTTTCAAAAATCTGAAAGTTTCAAAATGATCTTATCTTCATTCTTCACCAAATAAAGGGATCCTTAGCTCAAAAGAAAGCTCTTCTCTTCCTCTACCTTTTTCTCTTCTTGAACAACCTCAAAATCTCTCTTGAGGGCTAACACAAATGAAACCCTAGCTTGTTTCTCTTCTCTCTCTCTTTCATGACACTATCTTCTCATCCACACATTTTGTTTCTCTAGAATCTTCTCATTCACGTTTTCTCCTTAATTTATAAGCAAGACAATACTTCATCTTCCAATCATGCCCTTAATGAGTCCAAAAAGTTCATTTTATCCTTCCTTATAGGCTTATGTTTTTTTTAAAATTAAGTGTCTTGTCAAAAATATCCTTGAACATCCTAACATAACACTTTCTTCTAGAAAATGTCCCTCATTGTCTTAAGTTTCTAATGCCTCCAAAACTATTCAATTTGGTTCAGTGATTTAAAAGATATACTTCAAACATTTTTGGACTGCTCTTGTCCAAAATAGTATACTCTGCATAACTTCCATCTAAAACTTGAAAGTTTTAGGAACTAAATCGTAAATTCACTTCTTTCAGATACTTTGTAGCTCTATGTCTCTAGTTTACCACAAGTCAGAAATCGTCACATTTGGATTCCTACAGATCAAGATATCATCAGAACACTGAAGTATGTTCAGTGGGATAACACCAGTTCATATCCTTTAAGAGCACACTCATTGTACCCGACCCACTCTTTTCACTCAATCGTTCTTACTTCATTTTAGATGGCTTCGATTTTTGGTGGAGATGTAGAGAAAAGTCTTATGAATCCAATAGTTCAAGAATCAAGTCATTTGGAGGTCTAGTGAAGAAGTTATGGCCAAAAGAAACAACCATGTTTATGACCGCAATCACACTGAACCTATTTCGGGGAAATAGCCATAACGTTCTGTAGAAATTTCTGATTGAGGTGTACTTTGTATGATTCGAAAGATGACTTCGAGAGCTACAACTCTCATGAAGACATCGAAGGCAAATTCTTTCATCTGAGGGGTCGAAATTATAACAGACTATATGATGTCATTTTTGAGACGAAGTAACGTCATCAGAAGAAACAAGATTGGGAAAATTGCCATAACTTTCGCTACAGATGTCTGATTGATTTCGTTTTTAGACCATTTGAAAGAAGACATTGAGATCTACAACTTTTATGTAGAACTCAAAGTGAGATTCGGCCTCTAAAAGGGTCAAAAATAGAACAGAAGTTAGAAGATGAACAGTAACTAAGACGAATGAGATGAACAATACTAAGACGAATTGGATGAATAGTAACTTCGTCTTAGATGAACAGTAGTAAGACGAATTGGATGAACAGTAACTTAGTCTTACTTTTACTTTGTCTTAGATAAACAGTAACTAAGAAGAATTGGATGAACAGTACTAAGACGAATTGGATGAACAATAACTTCTTCTTAGATGAACAATACTAAGACGAATTGGATGAACAGTAACTTTGTCTTACTTTTTCGTCTCAAAACTTTGTCTTACTTTTTTCGCTCTCCAGAATATCTCCACTTATAAACATCATAACTTTTGACTCCGATGTCCAAATTTTTCATACTATATACCGTTGGAAAGATAAAAGAAAGATCTACAACTTTCCAGAAGGCAACTTTGCTCAAATCTATTTATAACAATCCCAAATTTGCCCCTAAAGTCCAAAGACAAATTTTCCATTCATACACCAACGTGCTACACCTAGACCTCAAATTCATGCCAACTTTTAAGGATCTTAGAGACAGAATTGAAATTTGATGTCTTCATACGAAATGTAGCCATATATCTCTAGTTTAAGCCAAATCAAGAATCATCTCATTTGGACAACTAGAGATAACGTTGTGGCTAAAAGACTGAGGCATACTCAGGGAATATTTTCCAGGACAACTCTTTATTTCAAAATCTTTCCTTACACAACTCATACGAAAATCATCTTTTCTACTTCATTTACTCCTCATTCTCAACTTCATTTCAAATTAATGTCCTCTATAAAGAAATCATAATCCATGAATACGAATAACAGAATATACACATATGTACATATTCTTCATCAATTTACCACACAAATATTGCTTTCATTTTACTGCTAACTTTCACTTTAATTCTTCCTATTTCAAAATCTCTTATCCACCGAAACACCATAGCCAATCATGAATCTATCCACTTTTATCATTCTCTACTTTACTCTTGTCTATAAATTCTTGGTTCAAGAACTTTCATTTATTTGTTCTTAACTCGTGACTAATCACCAAAATTTTTTATTCCATAGTTCTAATCTTTCATGAAAAGTTTGGGGTCCAACAATTATCTTCCTCTAAAAAAAAAATTTGTCCTCGAAATTCTTAGCTGGCTGATCTCCTCATATAACAATAATGTCACCTCAAATTCAAAAATCAGATCACATAGTTAGATACTTTACTTCAAACATAATGCATACAGTCTCAGTAGCATATTATGTATTTCATGCTTGAGTTTCCATCAGGGATAAGACTCCAATACTCACTTTTGAATTGTTTCATAATCATTTCTGATTTGTTTCTTCATTGATCATTCTTAACATATAACTATCTGATTCACTTAACGTAATTCAGTAAAATTCTTTTCCTTAAAAGATTTCTTGCTATAATCATCTATGTTGTTCATTCATACAATCTTTATCAATCAACAATTTTCATCTCCGCATTATAAGTTTGTATCATCAAATTCATCCCATTCTATCCAGAGATTTTTTTTTCTTCAATCACCAAATTATATCTTACATAAATGATGCTTTGATCTTCATTGATCTTTGATAGTATTTGCATTAACTCTTCTCATTCAATTCCTTAATCTCATCCATACGAAAAGTTCTATCTTGTCTACATTTCTAATTTTCTCCATACTAAAGATCATTTCATTCATCTCATGAAAAGCCATTTATGTCTTTTTCATTTTCCCTCTACTATTTCCTCATTTCTATATCATTTTCGTATTGTCATCCTTTTGATCTTCTATATGCATATCCTCAATCAATTCCAAATCATTGACCCGTAATCATCATGACATTATGATTTTCTATCACAGACATATATCCTTATGCTGAATCATAATTGTTATCACATCAATTAAACAATCATGTTCAATTCCTAGTTCAACCTTTCAATTCCTCTTTACTCGTACTCTTTAAATCTTGTCATTTCCACCTATTTCTTTATTCTTTCTCAAGCAATTCATGAAACCCTTTTCACATCCATATCAATTCAAGTACGTATTCACAACAAAATTTCCGTCACCTTATTCACTGACATAATCACAAATACTAAATCTATGTCTAACATAGTAGACTATGCCATATTTCTTATTGCTAAATATCCACAATCTTTCCTTACCATACGCTCTATCAAGACACCATTTTTTTCCTCACTAATTCTATTGGCCCTAACTCTCAACAATCGCTCTTGCGATGGACACATATCCGAACGTTGCTCATGTAAGATCCTAATACTGGCGCTCTGATACCATCTATGTTGGGTCCTGATTCCGGAACCTAACTCTTACGAATACCATAACTATCATCAATTCATTTTCTTGCTCTGATATCACATATGTTGGATCCCGTTTCTGGAACCCAACTTCGGATCATGAACGTCTACATCAATAAAAACATACAACTCATAACTGAACTACTTAAATCTATCATTTCATTTCTTACAGCAACAGAGTTTGAATTACTTTGTTTACAAATCAAAAGCCACACCATTGGCTTATTACAAAAATACAAAATAGCTTCTAAAGCAAAAATTCCTTTAGGCTCTTGATCACTTGATCTCTTAGCTATCACCTGAGGATGGAGACAGGAAGGGGGTGAGCTTGAAAGCTCATGGGAAACAGTTTATAACAAAAGAATAAGCAAAAACCTTGAAAACATTTTTCTTGTCCAAGAAAACTTTCTTTGAGTTCATAAACACATGTTTCTTAGGCTTGCAGCCAAAAATCCATAAGTTACAAAACATGAATGCATCAAACTTGATCAAACATAACTTGAGCATATAAGCACATCAGAATGGTTTGGGTGGATCCAAGACAAAACGTACTACACATTTCTCATAAGGGTCCTGTATAGCCGTGAACAAAACGTACTAACGTAATCCCACATAATGGTCTTACGTAGCCGTGAACTTATGAAAGTCCATGAAGGAGCTCCATGTCACTAGCGGACACGCGGGAGAAGCCTTTAACTTAGGTCAACGTGCACGTGACTTAACTTAGGGGACCACTACAAACCCATATAACACATATTTCAAAATCTTGTAGACTTGTTGCCCAAAATGGCACTTCTTGTAAACTTGCTTTTTATATACTTGACGTATATCTTGAAAACCATTCCTGAAAACATGATTTCATAAACATGCATCTTTTTCAAAGATATAACCTTCATGGTCTTTTCCTTTTGAAAATCATCATTCAAATCATGTAGCAAACATATAGAAAATTTCACAAATCATTCATGAACAATAATGCAACACTTATGATGCAAATGAAATCAAAAACTTTCTTTGATTTAAAGAAAACAGTAATGGCTTATAGATTTTATCATAAATGTGTACCCACCTTGATTTTCTTGCTTAAAGACTTGACTTACTCACAAAGCTTGTTTTCTTGTTTCTTTTGCCTCTCTTGATCCCTTTATACAATAACAAAATCCCACTCAATAGGGTTTTCAATGCAAAATCCTTCAAAGCATAAACACTAAAATTGGTTCCAAAATACTTAAACCCAAACATTTTCTAAACTCTATGAACTAAAATCCTTTCAAAAATCTAAAAGTTTCAAAATGATCTTACCTTCATTCTTCACCAAATGAAGGGATCCT
>JAOTAX010031852.1:0-11412 GCA_025629825.1 Erythroxylum guanchezii
AGACCAACGTATTTCCTTTGTCTCTCCTTGAGCACATATGTACTAAGATTTCGGGTTCTAACCCTTAATATGGGGACAGGATGTTACAGTAGAAATCTTTCCAAGGAGTCAAAAAAGCTAAAAAGGTACGTCTTCAATCACTCAGAGCTGGGTTCGAGATGCTATAAATGCAAAACTCAGAAAATATTGGTGATTATGTCACTCATTTGAAAATGGTGGCTAATGAGATGAAGAGAAATAACGAAACTCTAGACGATGTTCGAGTAATGGAAAAGCTTTTACGTTCGTTGACACGTAAGTTTGATTATGTCATCGTCACAATTGAAGAATCGAAAGATTTGTCAGAACTTTCGATCGATGAACTCGTTGGTTCTCTCCAAACACATGAGCAAAGAATGAACCGGAATGATAATACTGGAAACTTAGAGAAAGCCTTGCAAAGCAAACTATCAATTAGTGAAAATCAAGCAAGCAGTAGCCAGAGATAGGATAGAGGAAGTCAAGGTGGTTATAGAGGTGGCTACCAAACGGGAAGTGGTCGATGGAACAACCTTGGTGGACGTGGACGTGGTCGAAAATTTTTTAAAAGAGAAAATACATATGAAGGAAATTTGACATATGGTCGTGGAGAGGTTATGGAGACAGAGGTCGAAGCAGATTTCAACAAAGTAGAGATAAATCTCAAGTGCAGTGTTATAATTGTAATAAATATGGTCATTTCAGTTATAAGTGTTGATCGGATCTTGAGGTGAAGGAAAGAAGTAATTTTACAACAGCAGAAGACAAGAAAGATAACATTGTTATGCTTCTCTCTTTATAAGTAAATGAGCAGAGCAACAATGATGCTTGGTATCTTGACACGGGTGCTAGCAATCACATGTGTGGATATAAAGAATTGTTCGCAAATTTGGACGAGATAGTTCGTGGAGAAGT
Source organism: Erythroxylum guanchezii (assembly GCA_025629825.1). NCBI lineage: Eukaryota > Viridiplantae > Streptophyta > Magnoliopsida > Malpighiales > Erythroxylaceae > Erythroxylum > Erythroxylum guanchezii. The sequence continues at coordinate 934 of JAOTAX010031852.1, forward strand.
TATGTTTGGTGATTTAACAAAGATTCCAGTAAAAGGTAAAGGTAAAATTATGATTTCATTGAAAAATGGAAACAAGACATATATTTATGACGTTTATTATGTACATGCTTTGAAAAGCAACATCATCAACCTCGATCAACTCTTAGAAAAGAAGTATGTTATAGTATTAAAGAATCACCATCTTACCATCAGAAATAAGAAGGGAGAATTAATAGTAAAGGTGAAGACGACAAAAAATTGTCTTTTCACACTTGATGTACGGAACAAGTTAATAAAGTGCATGAAGTCAGCTATTGAAGATGAATGCTGATTGTGGCATTTAAGGTTCGGACATTTTGGATTTACTGGACTAAAGTTATTATCAAAATAAAAAATGGTGAACGGACTACCAGAAATCGATCAACCGAGATAATTGTGTGAAGCTTGCATAAAAGGAAAGCAACATAGACAATCGTTTGAAACTGGAAAATCATGGAGAGCCAGAAGGCCATTCGAGATTGTACACACAGATATAGCTGGCCCATTGATGTGCAATCAACTGGTGGAAACAGGTACTATTTAATTTTTATTGATGATTTTAGTAGAAAATGTTGGGTGTATATTTTAAAAGAAAAGGCAGAAGCCTTTAATAAGTTTAAAGAGTTCAAAGCAATGATCGAGAAGCAAAGTGGACAGTGTCTAAAGATACTAAGATCTGATAGAGGAAGTGAGTACATGTCAAAGTTGTTCAAAATTTTCTGTAGAGAACATGGAATTATTCATCAGCTAACAACAAGATATACACCTCAACAAAATGACGTGGTAGAAAGGAAGAACCGCACAATTCTTGATATGGCAAGGAGCATTTTGAAAGAAAAGCATCCACTAAAGAATTTATGGGCTAAAGCTGTTGTTTGTGCAGTCTATTTGTTGAATCGCTGTCCAATAAAAAACGTAAAGTTCATGACACAAAATAAAGCCTGGAGTGGCAGTAAACTAGTAGTTGGACATCTCAGGATATTTGGGTGTATCGCATACGCCTATATTCCTGACTAAATGAGAAGGAGATTGGATGACAAAGGGGAGAAGTGCATCTTTATTGGATATGACAACCAAAGTAAAGCTTACAAGTTGTACAACCCAATAACCAAAAAGGTGATTGTATCAAGAGATGTTGAGTTCGATGAAGATGATTATTGGAAGTGGAGTAGAGAAGAAAGGAATACTCAAGGCATGTTCCTTGATGATGAAGATGATGCTGACATAGATATACAAGCATAACAAGATGATGATTAACATAATGAATAGATACATTTGACTATTCATTGTTTTGTTTGGTGGTCGCATATGATCCGGTAACATATGAAGATTCTGTTGGAAACAAAAAATGGGAGAAAGCCATAAATGAAGAGATTGGTGCAATCCAAAGAAATGATAAATGGGAATTGACCAGCCTTCCAAAAAGACATAAAGCAATTGGAGTCAAGTGGGTGTACAAGACAAAGACCAACCAAGAAGGAAAAATGGATAAATACAAGGCAAGATTAGTTGCAAAAGGTCACAAACAAAAATATGGAGTTGATTATGATGAAGTATTTGCTCCAGTTGCAAGAATTATTACAATTAGACTTCTCATAGCACTTGCGACACAAAAAAATTGGAAGATTTTCAGATGGATATGAAGTCTGTATTTTCTTGGTCATCAAAGAAGCAACAGACTGTTGCTCTTTCAATAAGTGAAGTTAAATATTTGGTAGCAACAACATGTTCATGTCAAGCAATATGGTTGAGGAACATTTTAAATGAGTTAGACCATGAACAAAAAGGTCCGACAACAATATATGTTGACAACAAGTCTGCTATATTGCTTGGAAAGAATCCAGTGTCATACAGTAGAAGCAAACATATCAAATATCACTTTATCAGGGAGCAAGGACAAAGTTGTGGAATTGGTATATTGCAGAACAAAAGAGCAATTAGCAGATATTTTTACAAAGCCATTGAATAATGAAGTGCTTCGCAGACTGAGAGAAATGCTTGGCATGAGAATGAAGAAAAATCAACACGAAATTATAGATTAATTTTGTAATTAGTCAATACAATTACATTAACCCTATAATTGCAACATGCTAGATTTAAGAATTGGATGTATAAATACCTGGAAATTAAGGAACAATTGAGTCCATTGTTGTTTTTCTGTGAAGCGAAGTGACAGAGACGCAGAGGATTGACTGATGCTATTCCAAACCTTGATTAGAAAACCCGTACAGTTCTCAATGCGGCGACTGTATTTAAGGTTGGCTAGCAATAAGGGCTCTTGTGCACTACAAACATGGGTCAAGCCTACCCATCATAGCAAGCTCATGAACACAGGTCCAATGACACATATGAGAGAAATATCATTAACGTCTAATTGATTGAGATTTGTACAAAATTATGTTTATTGTTTATTATGCTAGTCCACAAAATTAATGATAAAATTCTATCATTCTCCCATTTGGACAGCATAACCAATATCAATGAACAACAGAAACAAATTCCCAGATTAATTTAACAATATGTAGCCATAATAGGATGTCAAAGTAGAGCCAACAATCTCTCAATTAAAAGTCCAAAATGTGGTTATAAGTACCTTAACAGTATAGAAATCGGACCCGATAAGAGTACCAATAGCATATACGTAAGATACCCATACCTCGATGACCTAGACAGAATGTGTCATAAGGAAATGCACACAAAAAAGTGATCAGTTTGTGTAATTACAAAACAAAATGGCCCAAGCGTCCACCCAAGATGTTAATTGAGATTTAACAAAATATCTCAAAACAACAAAATGAGACTGGGTACAAAATGTCTCCAACAAAATGACATATGTATATAAACATTTAAATGTCTCTGCGCAGTATATTATAAACAAAAGTCTCGAGACTGAATAACAAACTAGTCAAATACAATGTTGCTATAAAAAAACATAAAAGACAGACTCCCACTAATCTAAGGCATCAAAAGATCTAAATAAACCCATACGGGTTATATGATTCACAAAAGCCTTAATAGTCAAGCCTTTGGATAGATGGTCTACCACCATAAGATTGATGGGTATACAGGTCTGAAAATCCTTAACCTACTCTCTAACAAACATATACTTTGTATCAAAATGCTTCAAACGTTTGGAGTTCTTGCATATTTGAGAGAAGCCCACCACAGCAGAGTTATCACAATATATAGTTAGAGGTCTAGAAACACTCTCCACAAGATGAAGCTCAGAAATGAAATTTCTCAACCATATTGCCTGTCGAGTAGCTTCGTAACAAGCCACATACTCTGCCTCCATAGTTGAAGTTGTTGTAAGTGTTTGTTTAACACTTTTCTAAGATACAGCTCCTCCAGCAAGCATAAAGATATATCCTGATGTGGATTTATGATCATCAAGGCAGCCACCATAATCAGAATCAGAATAACCTATTACCTCAAGGTGATTAGACATCCTGTAAGTGAGCATGTAATCTTTAGAACCTTGTAGATACCTCAAAACTCATTTCACAGCTTGTCAATGACCCACACCAGGGTTGCTTAAGTATCTCCCAAGTACACTAACAACAAAAGCAATATAAGGACATATACAAACTTGAGCATACATAAGACTACCAATAGCAGAAGCATATGAGACCTTTTCCATCTTTGACTTATCTTTATCATTTTGAGGACACTGGTTATTCAAGAGTTTGTCACCCTTTTGGATGGGTGTACTGCAAGGATTACAAGTCTTCATGTTGAATTTATTCAAGATCCTTTCAATATACCTTTTTTGAGACAAACCAAGAACACCACGAGATCTATCACGATGAATTTCAATGCCCAGAACAAAAGAAGCATCACCATTCATATCAAAATGAGCTGTCATTATTTATTTAGTCTCATAAAGAAAACCTATATCATTACTAGCTAAAAGAATGTCATTAACATATAAGACAAGAATAATGAATTTTTTCCCAATATTCTTCAAGTAAATGCATTGATCAACAACATTTTTCTTGAAGCCAAGAGAGCAAACAATTTGGTCAAACTTTAAGTACCATCGTCTGGAGGCTTATTTCAGCCCATAAATAGATTTTCTCAATTTGCATACCATGTGTTCCTTATCTTTCTCAACAAAATCTGCAGGCTGATTCATGAACACATCTTCATACAAATCACTATTTAGGGAAGCAATTTTCACATCCATTTGACGGAGCACTAAATCAAAATGAGCAACCAAAGCCATCACAATACGTAATGAATCTCTAGTAGAGACCGGCGAAAAAGTCTCTTTATAGTCTATACCTTCCCTCTGGTTATACCCTTTTGCAATAAGTCTGGCTTTGTACCTTTCTATCTCACCTCTAGCATCACGTTTAGTCTACAACCACTGGGTAATTCCACCAAATCCCAAACGTCATTCATACTCATAGAAGCCAGCTCATCTTCCATGGCTGCCAACCATTGTGAACTACGAGGACCAGAAATGGCATCCTGAAAAGAAATTAGATCTGATTCTTCAATTAGATTGAATTCATGCTCATCCAAGTATATGTAATAGTCTCAGAATTTAAAAGACTCATTGGATTTAGGAATCCTTTCGGATCTCCTAGGTGGAACTACAACCACATCTGGGACTTGAGTATCAATGCCAACCTATTGAGGAATATCAACATCATTTCCTGGATCAACCACATCATCATGAATTAGAGGAGATTGAATTGCCTTAGGATGAAAACAATAGGTGTAGGAACAACAACACGGTCCTCTCTGAAATCAACAACAAGAGACTCATTTTTTTAATTATGTTCCATGTCCCCTTCAAAATATACAGCCTGATCTGATTCAACTACTCTAGTAATATGATTAGGACAATAGAATCTTGAAACTCTTGAGCCAGTAAAATAACCAATAAAGTAACCTGAAATAGTTCTAGGATTAAGCTTCTTCAGTTGAGGATTATAAGTCCTTACCTTCGCCTTACAGCCCAAAACACGAAAATGCTTCAAGCTGGGCTTCTTTCCTGATATAAACTCAAAAGGAGTCTTTGGTACAGATTTACTAGGCACATGATTGAGAACATAAACAGCGGTCCTCAAAGCGTCTCCCCACAAGAACTTTGGTAAGGTGGAGTGACTAAGCACGCACCTAACCATCTCCATGAGAGTATGATTCCATCTCTCTACAATCCCATTTTATTGAGGAGTGTCAAGCATGGTATATTGTGCTTTAATTCCACAATCCTATAAGTATCTAGCAAAAGGGCCAGGGTTTCTACCAGTTTCATCATACCGATCATAATACTCATCACCTCTATCAGATCTTACACATTTAATCTGCTTTCCAAGTTGCAATTTAATAACATTTTTTAATGACTTAAAAGCATCCAAGGATTTAGATTTCTCGCACAACAATTCAATCCAACCATACCGAGAAAAATCATCAATATAGGTGATGAAGTACCTGTAGCCTCCCACGGCAACAGGAGTAATGAGTCTACAGATGTCTATATGAATTATCTGTAATGGTTCCTCCATCCTAGTCATTTTCTCCTTTCTTACTTTAGCTGTAAACTTCCCTTTTATGCAATCAACACAAGTGTCAAAATCAGAAAACTCCAGATCATGTGAAATAGTTTCCTTAATCAACCTCTCCATTCTCTCCTTAGAGATATGTCCTAACCGTTTATGCCACAACATAGAAGATTTTTCAGTAACTCTCCTACGTTTCTTTCCAATAACATCATTAACATCATCACGTGGTCGATCAAAATGAGAAGAATTAGCAATTAGCATAAACAATCCATCACGCATAATTGTAGAACCAATAACAGTAGAATCATAGTACAAAACAACACCACTATTGATTATATGGAAAATGAATCCACAACTGTGTAAAACTGTGTAAAACAAAAACTGAAATTAAATTCCTTCTCATGGAAGGCACATAAATAGTGTCTTCCAAAAGCAAATCATGTCCACTACTCAACTTCAAGGAAACTACTCGTATGTGCTCAGCATTAAAATTAAATCCATCTCCTAGTTGCACCATAAACTCCCTTTTATTTGGCCTCCTCCTGCTTTTGAACTCCTTTCTTCTTTGCCAACCAATTTTTAAACTTCACACAGTCATGCTGCCTATGCCCATGTTCTTGACAAAAGTTACAGTTTCCATTAAAAACAGGCTTGGGCTTAGCACCAGAACTCTCACAGACCCAGAAGGTAATGCAGGTTTTTCATTCCCCTTCTTCTTAAATTGAGTCTTACCTTATTTGTTTCTATAAAATTTCTTCTTGTCACCACTCTTGTGAGAAGTGTGATGAATACTGTGGGACTTTCCCTTATTCATAGTATGCTCCTCTTAAATAAGAATGGAAATCAAATAATCAATGCCCCATTCATCTTTCTGAGCATGATAAGTAGTCTTGAGAACATCAAACTCAGATGGAAGAGATTCAAACACCTGCCAGATCAGATAATCCTCTCCCAGCACAACTTTCATGGCCTTCAACTTGTTATCCCAGTTCACAAGCTTCATAACATGCTCATGAACACCACCCATACCATCATACTTGGTCTTAGACAGTAAAGACAAGTAATTAGACTTTTTTGTCTTATCAAACTTCTAGAATTTTTCACCAACAGCTTTGAGATAATTTTTGGCATTATCAGTTTCTGTGATGCTCTCTTTAATAGTCTTCTCCATTATGTACTTGATGGTCATCAAACAGACCTTGTTAGAATGAACCCACTTATCATATTTAGCTTTATCTGTAGCAGAAGTTTCAGCAGTGGGTTGTGCAGGCTCATTCTCAAGGAGAGCAACATCAACATTAGAAACCGCCAAAAAAGATTCAAGGATTCAAGTCAGACCTCATAATTGGTCCCATTCAGCTTAATCAAAGAATTCAAAGTTGGAAATTGATACAAAGTAGGGAGATTTAGCAAATGTATCAATAACTAACAAAATTGGGCAAACAGCACAGCTAGGTTCTCATGCAATTGCAATCCTACCTAAGGGTCCCAAATTACAACGCAGATCACCCAGAACATTAAATTATGCCCTAAAGCTAATATCGATAGGATATTGAAAACTTAAAAACATAATTTAATGAATTAAACAAAGCATTAGAAACCACATTGATAAAGACAAACCGATAGGGTAAGTGCATCATTAACATAGTATCTAATGTATGCCCAATAACAACATCATAATATTATTTTGTAATAATTGGTCTCACGATAGGTGAGCTCACAATTACACAAAGTGAATAGTCTAATAACATATCCCAAGATTTCCCTATAGGTGCCAGTTAGCACCACGATTACAAAATTAACCATAGTAATCATATAATATAACATTAAATGCATAAATGACATCCAAAATTAATTTTGGTGCATAACTATACTACCACTGAGAGTACACAAGACCCCACAAGCCCAAAAAATACCAGAAACAAGTATAAAAATTTTCAAGATAAAATTCGGAAAGTACAATATCTTTTTATTAATTTTAAAATTAAAAATTAAAAATTAAAATAACTATTATTCAAAAATTCCAGAAAAATACCATAAATTAGAATTGGGCAAATGGAGCAAATAGGAAAATTTGGGACAAAACGACCATAGGAGCAGGCCGCACGTGCCTCCACCTGCCACCGTCACGTGTAGGGAAGTCCAGACAGGTCGGGTGCTGTCTTCCTCGCTCGAAACCCTAGAATCCAGGTCGTTCAACCTAGTTTGTGACTCGGTTTCGAAAATAACCATATCTTGCTCGATTTCGATTTGTTTTCAACGAAATTGGTGTCATTAGATTCAGAATTTAACAATCTATCAAAGCCCTTAATCAATTTCATGAAAAAAGCTCCTGAAAAGGCTCGGAAAAAATTAAAAAATAAAACAATTTTTGAACTAGGGATGGTTCGGTTTGGTTCAAGTTTTGGGTTTTTTAAAGAACAAACATAAAATTCAACATACTTACCATACGATCTAACACCAAATCGAAACAAATCAATAACAACAAAATAGATTCCAAAGAAAACAATTAACAAAACCGAAAACCCCAAATTCCATGAAATTGAACATCTTAAAAATTACCCAAAATTAGCAGTCACAATTAGGGTTAAATTGGCTCTGATACCAATTGAAGAAAAGCCAACACAAAATTACAGATTAACTTTGTAATTAATCAATACAATTACATTAACCCTATAATTGTAACATGCTATATTTAAGAATTGGATGTATAAATACCTAGAAATTGAGGAACAATTGAGTCCATTGTTATTTTTGTATGTAGTGAAGTGATAGAGACACAGAGGATTGACTACTGTTATTCCAAACCTTGAATAGAAAACCCATACAGTTCTTAATGGGGCGACTATATTTAAGGTTAGCTAGTAGTAGGGCCTCCTGTGCACTGCAAACATGAGCCAAACTTACCCATCATAGCAAGCCCATGAATATAGGTCCAATGACATATATGAGAGAAATACCATTGACATCTAATTAATCGGGATTTGCACAAAATTATGTTTATTGTGTATTATGCTAGTCCACAAAATTAATGATAAAATTCTATCAGAGAAGTCAGGTTTGAGGGGGAGTGTTAGAAAATACAAACCCTCCTTCATTATGGATAATTATGTAATTATGACAAAAGATAAGGTTTGGGTTGGAGAAAATATCTAGTGATGATGTGAAAATTTATGGATGAATTTAGAAGCTTGTGGAAGAAACTTGTGGATAAGGATGAGTTAATTGATGTGTCAAAGAAGTGGCCAAATTGTATTTGAAGTCGTTTAGCATGTCTATATATATGTGTTCTTGTAATCATTTATATGTATGAGAAAAATAGAGAGTATTTGAAAAAAAAAAGTGTTTTTGAGAGTCGTAACTCTTTATGAGAAATAAATATTGAGAGGAAAAGTTCATTAGTACTTAGAGAGAAATATTTGTATCCTATGTGTGTCTTTTGTACTCATAAATTTTGTTATCAATACAAATACATATTTTGTGAAAGTTTTTTTATTTGGAGCCCATCATAGCTTCCAACACTATTGTCTTGTCCATTTTTGGTAGGGGAATCTCATAACCATCGAAGGTTCCAGGAAGGATCCTTTCACGAATCTCGGTGGTAGTGAAGGGTACCTAAACAATTTGGTTATCAAAAAGGCAGAAATTTTGCACTCAGTTCTGGATGGATCAAATAATGATCCTTTGAAGTAGAGTGCATTTGCAAGGATAAAGGTCGTATCCTTTGAGAGGAGGTGTTTGCTGATTCCTTTGATTGCCCTCTCTGCCCAAGAGTTAACTTCATTTGTACCTGACCAGCCTTCAAGGAGAAACGTTAACGTAAATTCTCCTTGTTGGGGCTCGATCCTGGGGACCGGATCCCAACCGAAAAAACGAAAAACGGAGCGAAGAATGGAGACTAGAATCGGACAACGGAAAACAAAAGAACGGACAGAGTGCGGAAGCGAAATAAAAGCAAAATTGACGAATCGAATCGGCAGGCATAAAGCGGAAGAATCAAATCGGAGAACATAAAACGGAAGAATCCAAAGCGAAAACAAAAGCGAAAGAACGGAACGAATCGAACGGATTTCAAAACCAAACGAAAGCGACAAACAAAACGAAAGTATCGAATCACAACGAATCGAATCGGAACGAAATCGGAAACCCAAACAAAGCGGACGAAATCGAAAGAAGCGAAATCGAATCGAACACAAAGTCAAATCGAATTGGCTCGGAAACAAACCAAATAAACGATGCAATCGAACAAAAAACCAATTCCGACATCCGATAACATGCACTTTAGAACAAATTCGCGTTGGAAACTCATAGACATCTAACCTAAGCCAATCAAATCTGGTATAAATATTTTTCTTTTTTTTTCTCATTCTTTATTCATCTTTATACAAAGCACTTCAATAATTCTCACACATCCAATATCACAATTCATCGGACCTCCTGTTCGGGAACACAACATAAACAAACACATTTCTATACCTAGCACTTCAATAATTTTCAATTATCATATTCATCGGACCTCCTGTCCGGAATCCAAACACAATCAAAACATATATCCATACACAATAATATATATCCAAGTCCTTATACCAATTTATAAATCATTTACATCATTCCAAACTAAATGCATCACTAACTAATAGTGGCATTTCCAAGCAATAATACAGCATCAATATTAAAATCCAAATACATAAAGGATACAAAATCCCTTAAAATCTCAACAAAAGTCTAAAATCTTATTCTTGCAACCATTTAACTCAAAAACAATACAATATGAACACATACAACAAAAACCTTCATTTCCTTTCACCCAATCTTCTTCCCATCACCTGTGGATGGGAATGAAGGGAGGTGAGCTTACGCTCGTGGGTAGAAAGTTTATAACCGAAAACAAGCAAAAACCTTTTATAAAACTCATTGTCATTGTACATTTTGGAAACCATAAAGATTT
>JAOTAX010031883.1:0-11411 GCA_025629825.1 Erythroxylum guanchezii
TCATTGTCTTAATTTTCTAATGACATCAAAATCATTCAATTTGGTTCCATAGTCCAAAAGTTATACACCAATCATTTCGGACTGTTCTTATGCTAAAACATTATCCTGCACTTGACTTCCATCCGAAAATTGATACTCTTAAAGACTGAATCAAAACTCTATTTCAATGGACAATTTGTAGCCTTATCTCTCTAGTTTAATCCAAACTAAAAATCATCTAATTTGGATAACTAGAACGAAAATTATGGCTAAAACACTGAAGCATATTCAATGAACATATACTTTTTCCTGCTTTTAACTTTCAATATATCACATATAACCCATCTTGTATCAAAACCATCTTTTCTATTCCATTTCAAATTCAAGGATTCTCCTTTTCTCTACACATGAATAGTCATCAATAATTTCTCATTTAATAGTCCTATCTTTCAAGAAGAATTCAGGGTCCAACACAAGGTGCTTTTTAGGAGGCAACCTAAGGGAATTTTATTCCTCTTCCTTTACATTTTCACATTTGTTGTTTTTGTTGAATGCTCCATTTCTTACAATTAATGTTACATTAGAGGACAATGTAAGTTTTAATTATGGGGGTAAGGATCTTGGTTATCATAAGTGTTTTTTAGTTTATTTCTTATATGTTTTTAAGATTTGTTTACATGTTTTCTAAAAAGTTCTCTTTTTATTACTTCTAGGACTATATAATTATAATTAGAGAGTATAATTAATAAAACAAATCACAGAAATGTTGATATCTATTTTTACTCCTACGATTGGTTAATTTACATTTTCTTTATAAGAGTAGTGACTTGTGGGTAGACATAAGCCAGTGAGATATTGAGCCTTTTGGACTGACACATCCATATTAGTCTCACTGTCTTTTATTCATGTGTTAATTTCATGATATGTACATCCTCACTTTTCCTTCATTTTCTATTCAAGACAAGTTTTTTATCAGATCCATTAACATGAAAATGATATAGGCATTCTTTTTTTACGATCTATATTAGCCAAAGGGCCTACATAATAATAAGATTTTTCCTTTTGTTGAGCCCTTTTAAGCTTTATTAGCCTTTTCTTTTTGTGCTAACCAAATTATGAGCCCTTATACCTAGAAAAATGTCTTATCAAAGCCTTAAAGCTAGTGAAACACTTGTAATTATTGATTTTTGTGGATTTACAAAAGCAAAAATGTGGGGGCATCCATATCTGCAGGTTGGTTATAATTGATGGATTACAATTTTTATCTATTATCAATGAACTCCATCATTGTTGTAGTTCTTAGTTCTTTCAATTTTTTCTTAAAATATAAAAGAAAAGAAAAAGAGAATAAAAGAAAAGAGGTTATCAAGGAGGCATATCATTTGTTTTGCAAAGTAATGCATATTAGTCTTTCCTCCTAAAGTTGTATAGAATGGGTGAACTGATTATGCTGCAAATATAAGCGTTGTTATGAAGGGTCACTCCTTATGTTTACAATCTATTATTTAACCTTAATTTTTGTAAGTGAGTCCTTCATGATGTGTATGAATGAGTCAAATATGTTCTTGATGGTGATTGTGCCAAGGCCTAGGAATCCAAAGCCTAAAATTGATGTATTCTTACATCCACTGGTATCTGAATTGCATCATCTTTGGGAATTTGGTGTGGAGACATATGATGTGTCTCTTAAATAAATTTTTTTGTTGATCGCAGATTTGATGTAAACTATTAGTGATTTTCCTATGTATGCTATGTTATTTGGATATAGCAGAACAGGGAAATTGGATTATCCTTACTGTGGCAATGATTCTGATGTGTTTTATCTTCCTAACGAGGCCAAAATATTTTGGTTTGACAACCACAGGAAATTTCTTCCTCCAGATCATCCATTTAGATGCAATAAACAAAATTTTATTAAGAATAGGATGGCACAAACATCTTCTCTTACTCACAAAGCTAGTGAAGAGATATTGCAGGAGATTGATGAACTAGGGTTGTTGAAAGTTACAGAACTTGAAGCTGAAGAAGTGAAAAAAAGCATTAGTAAAAACTTTGGTTGGAGAAAACGAAGTATCTTTTGAGATTTTCCATATTAGAAACTAATTTGATACATCATATTTTAGATGTGATGCATATTGAAAAAATATTTTTGACAATTTGTTCAACACCATAATGAACATTGAAGGGAGGAAAAAGGACAATGCAAAATCACAAGTTGATTTGAAACTCTTTTTTTAGAAAGAATGAGTTAGATAAAGATCTTTGCACTGCTAAATATCCAAAATTATGTTACACATTAGACAAAAAAGAAAAGGAAATTTTTTGTTAATTGTTGAAAAGTCTAAGGTTTCCCAATGGTTGTATTTCAAACATGGCAAGGTGTGTGGACATGAGAAAATAAAAATTATTTGGGATGAAAAATCATGATTGTAATGTGCTTATGTAAAGGTTAATTCCAATTGCATTTTGGGAGTTGCTATCGAAAGGTTTGGGAAGCTATAAAAAGGTTAACATCATCTGAAATAAAGTTGGCTAAAATGGGAAAATTAGACAAGGAAATTTCAGTTATCTTGTGCAAATTATAATGGATTTTCCCTCTAAGCTTCTTTGATTATATGGAGCATTTACCCGTACATTTAGAACACGAGGCTAAACTTACTAATCTAGTTCAATATTGATGGATGTATCTGTTTGAGAGGTATTTAAATAAAAATTATAGCATGTTTTAATCACAGAATTGTAATGGCCCTATTTCTAATGTAGCTTTTTGCATCACTTGAAGAAAATTTTCAAAAACAAGGCTAGAGTTGAAGGTTCGATATGTAATGTTTATTTAGTGGAGAAAGCAAATACACTTTGTTCACATTATTTTGAGCTACATGTGCACACAAGAGAAAAAGAAGTTCCTCAAAATGACGATGAGCGTGAAACAAGTGATATTGATGGTAACTTATCCATTTCATATATGGAGGTTTAACAAAAAGAAAGTTAACAAAGAAGAAATAGAGGTTGTCCATGGTTACATTTTATTGAATTGTCAAGAGGTTTAACCTTTCGTGCAGTAAGTTTAAGTTGATTTTGAAATTCTTTATTTGAGCTTTCAAAGTTAGTGTTGTTCACAACTAAATACATAATAATGCTTTAGATTATACAATGAATGTTTACGCGAGCCAATCCCCAAAAGCACACAGGATGATATCAATAAAGAAGTTGAAAGACACTTTTCTCAATGGTTCGTGAAATATGTAAATACTCAATTGCGATAATTGAAATGGTTGAATTATTATATCAAAGTGTTTATATGGCATTATACTATTTAATATGAAAAAATTGGTGTAGGCCTTAGAAAGTCCAATAGAGAACAAGTTCATAAGTGATCTTATGAAAGGACCTTTGCAAACTGTTAAATCATATCCGACGTATTTTGTTGATGGATACAAATTTCATACAAAATGTCACAGTCATAGCATGGCAATAGTAAATAATGGGGTTTGCATATAGGGAGAATTTATGGATTACTATGGTAAAATTATTAAGACACTTGAAATTGAGTACCCTATATTGCTAATAAAATGGAGTGTGATATTTAAGTGTGACTGTTTTGATCCAACTCCTAATGTTGTAACAAAAGTGCATAGTCGATACAATCTAGTTGAAGTCAACCAATGAAGAAGATTTAGACAATTGAACCTTTTGTGTTGACGATGCAAACGATCCAGGTGAATTATGTCCCTTTTCCTAGCTTACGATGAGATAAGTTAGATTAGTTGACCATTTGCAAGGTAAAACCTTGAGGTATTTTTGAATTACATGGCAAAGGAGAAAATAAGATAATTGAAAGTGAAGCATTTCAGGAAGATATTTATGAAATAAATGCATGTGTAACATATGACGAGAATGAACCTTTGAATGATCCAAATAATAAATATGTTGAAATTTCATGTGGAGAGGATGCAACAAGAGAGAAATCTAAAGAGGAGTATGAGTTTGATTCTAATTCTACAGAAAAAGAAGATGATGATGACTTTGATTTATAATTAAGTGATGATAGCGATTAATTTGTGTTTTTAATAGAATAATATATAAATAAATTTATTATTCAATAATATAATGTTATTTGTGTTTAATATATATTGTTTTATTATTGGAATATTCAATAAAATGTAAATTTCAGGTTAAAAATATTCCACAAAAGAGAAACCAGGATTTGTTGCGGTACAGTCACCTACTACTACACCATCCACCAACCCTACACCTTCCACCAGCCCTATACCAACAAAGATATCAAGGGTAAAGATTATGGATGATGGAGATGGCCTCTAGCCTGGAGCTATGGGAGTTTATGGAAGAACTTGCATCACTATTGTCAACAATCTATGAGTGAAGTTTTAAAAAAATTTTAATTGATACATGATAACACCATAGGTTTATACTTGAGTTATATGTTTTAATTTGAAAATGATCTAAAAATGTTTATATATTAGGTTGGTTCCATCTAGAGCGTACTCTAGAAATATGTCATCCAAGTTCAAGGAGATGATAGATCTTGAGGGTTGTACATGGAAGAATGTATTTCAGGTGACAAAGGATTTTTATTTTGAGGTACAAAAAATATATTCTTTAATCTTTTTTATTTTATCTAATTTTATATATTAATTAGATAAATATTTTCGTTTATAAGTACTTATAGTATGTTTTTCTTTTTTTAGAAAGCATTTTTTTGGGATTCTCAATTTGATGATGTAATTTATAATGTATGGGAGAGGCGTGCTCACACATGTTATAGAGACTTTCTTGGTTCGATACAAAAGAATGGTGTACAACCACCATATATATCAGAAGAAATTTGGAGTCGTTGGAAATCGTATTGGGCATCACTCGAGGCAATGTCCATTTTAGAGTGCAATTCTACCAACAGACATAGAGGACCGAACAGAGAGAGTCTACCTGTACACTAGAGGATGTTTAACCCACTAGGAACATGTACTTCAACATGTAAGTATCAAAAATTTACACTTATATTCTGATTTTTGTACTTTGATGTATGAAATTTTATTTCAATGTAATTTGATGTATGAAATTTAGAATGAAAATATATGTGTATTATAGAGAATAATAATGTTATCAATGTTTGATGCCATTAATAGTTGTGTTGTTAAGTTGATTTTAGGGGTAAATATCATAAAAATAGAGGAAACTCTATCAAAATTTTTGTAAATTATAGCTCCCTTATAACAATTTATTCTGATGCAGGAAAAGTTTATGAACAGGAAGCCTACACCACGCCAACTTTTTTTGCACACTCACACTAAGAAGCATGATGATGTGACGTTTATCAACGCCCGAGGCAAACAACTTCATGTATGTAAGATCTATACTTTAATATTAATTCTTAAAAATCATCACTTATTAACATAAACAATTATAATGATAGGACCAATATAAGAAAGAATAAGAAAGAATTGAACAACAGCCTCAAAACTCCGAAACTATTGATAAGAGTCAGGTATATCTTAATGCAGTGGGTAGTAAGGATCGCTGTGGAAGAATATTTGACTTAGGTTAATTTGCAAACATATGTTATTCGCAATCCTCCACATCCTCTATAGCTAGATCTAGTAGGCGGTCCTCATCAAATGAGAAAGTCGTTCAGCTTGAGAATACAGTATAGAGGTTGATGGAGTGCATAACACAACCCTGTAATGAGGTGAATGAGTTGAAGGGGAGGGACAGGATCTTATCACAGCAATCAGAGCATCTGCCTTCACCACTTGCGTAGCTTTTAGACAAGTGAATGTATTTGATAGCCTTATACTCTTAAGTTTTTGTATGAATTCTTAATTTACAATTATTTTCAAGATACTTATTCGTGTAGTTATAACTTTTTTATTATATTACCAATCAGTGTATATAATACTTATTATATTGATAATGTTTACTTTATTTTTATCAAGCATTGTTATATTATTTACAGAAATAAAATGTACAAAAAACAAAACATTATCAATAAAAAACTCTGGTAGAAAGTGAGAAATGACGATTGAAATTTATCATGGCTATATTTCCCAACAGAATTACAATATTTTGTCGATAAAAATTTATCGACGAATAATGTTGTCCATCGGTAAATTTACCAACGGACTTACAATTTAACTTCAATAAATTCACGGATGGAATATTAAGAATCTGTCACAAATTTAATGATAGAATATTGTAAGTCCATTGGTAAATTTCCCTAATTTTATCAACAGAAATACAAATTTTGTCTCTAAATTTACCGATGGATATATAACATTTCATTGCTAAATTTATCGATAGATTACTTATTTCCATTGCTAAAATTTACCTATGGTCGTTTCTTCGATGACTCTTTTCGTCGGTAATTTTCTTGCCAATTTTGTTTCCCAACAAAAAATCTTTATTATCCGTCAGTAATTTCCATCGCTAAAACCTATTTTTCTTATAGTGAAATATTAACTCATTGTTATAATTTTACTTATATAAGGCATTATAGAGCAAACAAGATGATAGTTGGAGTATTGGAATGAGGATTCTGTTAGCTTAACTTATTCAAGGATGTTTATAAGTATGTAATGCAATATGATAAATTTCAAAAAGTAGAGAGTATTTTAAAGAGGGATAAGATGCCCCTTTCTAACATCTTAAAGTTTGAAGTATTTGAAGTATCAGGATTAGATTTCATAGGACCTTTCCCATCTTCCATGGGGAACACATACATACTGGTTAGGGAAGATTGTGTCTCAATATGGGGTAAAGAAATGACAACTCCAACTAATGACGTTAAAGTGGTGCAAAAATTCATTAAAAGGATATTTAGTAGATTTGGAATTTTGAGACTAATCATAAGCGATGGAGGAGCACATTTTATAATAAATCATTTCGAGCTCTTCTTAAAATGTATGGAGTCTAGCATCGAGTGGCCATGCCTTATCATCTACAAACAAGTGGCTAAGAGGAGGTTGTTAACCAAGAGCTAAAGAGAATCTTGGAGAAGATATTTATGGTTCGACGAAGGATTGGATATTGAAGCTTGATGATGCTTTATGGGCATATCAAACTGCCTTTAAGACACCTATTGGTACAACATCCTTTCAACTTATCTATGGAAAAGCTTATAACTTCCTTATGGAGTTACAATATAGGGCATATTGGTCAATTAAGGCATTAAATTTTGATTCGAAGACAGATGATGAGAAGAGACTCCTAAAATTTAATTAACTAAAAGAGTTAATATTTGATGCTTATGAGAATGCCAAATTGTATAAGACTGAAAAGATGACATGATTCTCATATTAAGAAGAAGGAGCTTAAAATAGGAGATTTGGATTTGCTATTTAACTCAAGATTGAAGTTGTTTTTGGGAAAGTTTAAGCAAATTGGAGTGGTCCTTTCAAGGTTACCCAAGCGTTCAAGCATGGAACTTTAGAATTGGAGAATAATAAAAAGGAAACATTCAAAGTTAATGTCCATAGATACAAACCATATTTCGAAGGAATATACTAACATAAAAGGGAAGTTATTTCTTTCCTTTATTTTAGTTGAAAAATTTAGATGGAATGGTCAAACTGGTGACCTTAAAATGAGCATGTTATTGTTTAGACATGTGTTTGTAATTTCTTGTATGCTTGTTGCATTATTTTTATGGTTTTAAGTTAGTTTGATTGATGGATGTTCATAATATGAATCACATAAACTTATTTTGGAATATTTCCAAGAGGTTCACAAAGGCATCTAAATTCCTTTTCTAACACCATCACCACCACAATCCTCATAAGTTCTCTTTCCTTTATTTTTATTTCTTTTATTTTTGTTTATTGCATTTGATAGTTATGTTGGTTTTAGTTGTGTTTCATTTCCCACATTGAAGACTATGTGTTGTTCAAGTGTGGGGACGTATATGTATTTGCACAATCATTTGTGTGTGACTTTGCATTTGCAATGTGTTGGGTTTTGATTGTGTTTCCATTATATAAACTTTTTGTTACATAATAATACATTGTGTAAAGTGTGTATTTGTGTGAATGTGTCAATGGCATGGAATTGAAATGAATTAGCTTAACTAATAACATGATCATTTAATTTGCAAAGAAGCATTAACTTGTGAAGTTTATGTTTTGAGTATTTTTTAGGTGAATATGCATGCTGATTAGGATGTTGTATATATTCTTTCATTTTAACACTCGTTTTGATGCAATTATTATTAAAAGAAATTAATTTGGTAGACATCATTAGTAGCCTTTTATGGAAATGGATTGAATAGGAAGAAATGATGTAGGTTAGAGTAAAAACAAATAAAAAATTGAATAAATGTGTTAAAATAAATTTCTTATTCTATTAAACCTTTTAAAATTTTAAGGTTAAAAATAGAATTGATAGCTAGTTGTGAGTTGTGATATAGTTAATTAACAGGGAGACATTTACAAAAAATTGTTTGCCTTCATGTAAAAAGACTATACTAACACTCCAACCAAGCTAAAAAAATGTAACCTAGTTGAGTAATTGAGGATATTCTCAGTAAAATATTTGACCTCACATCAAAACACTAGGTGATCATTAAATAAAAATATAAAAATGTGATGCTTTAAATAAAAGTGAAGCCTAATGATCTTCTTGTGAAGTGTCGAGAAATCTTCATGAGAGAGTATACAAGCGCTTTAGATGTAGGAATAACATGTCAATCTTTTGGTTGATATGTATATTTAAATCAAAACACTTGATTATAAATGGAACAAGTAAATATTTTGGATCTTTTTGAGTGATTGAAGTTTTTGGGTAAGTTAATTTCATTAAATTTTATGTCATTGTGCCATTATTGCATCGTTGCATGATTGTGTAATTTCAGTTTTATGTTTTTTTTTATTTTGTGGTATTAGTTTTGCTTAGGGAGAAGAAAAGTTTTAAGTGTTGGGAAGTTGATGGGTGAGTTGTAAAGTGTGCTTTCTAGGTTGTTGAATGTGTTATTAGGTGTTTTTCTTAGGTGATAATCATATGTTTAGGACTTAGATTAATATCTTTGTTAGTGCTTTTGTGTGTTTTGTTTGATGATTGTTCATTAGGGAAAGAATTTGGTCTTAATGCATGTTTTAGGGGATGTTTAATGTGTTTGGACAATGAGTTAAGATAGGGAACTTCAAGAAAAGAAAAAGAAGAAGTTGGAGAAAGAGATAGGTCACAATCATGCTGTAATATCCTAATATCCTATATTAGGGGCTAGAACCCTATAATAGTGTACACGAGAGTTTATTGAGAAGTTAGAAAGTACATTTCATACTCATGCATAATATAGCATACACACACATGTGAATATTGATTTTTGCACATTAAAATGATTGTACATGCATTCATTGACATTTTCTGGGTATGATTGATCTATAAATGTGAATATGTAGAGAATTGTGGTTTATATGTGATGAAAATTGATTCGGAGATAATATTTGTTGATTTGGAATTTTTAGTGAAATTTAGGAAATTTTCGAAATAATGAGTATTTTTGGACTAGGTAAAATGTCAAGTGGCAAGTCAATTGATGAATGGTAGTAGAAATAAGAGTCAAATGATAGTGGAGAATTTTATAGATGACTTTGGGATTTATTTACAAATGTCATTGAAAATTTGGGAGACAATTGGAGTAGAAATTTGAGTAGATTGGACTAGTTTAATAAAAGAACTTAGTTTAAACTCATAGAAATTGGATAAGTGACAAGTGTCACTTGCCAAACCTAGTATTGATTCTATGATTATACTAGTAAGATCAAATTAATTGTTTTGATCTTACTTTCTTCTTCGTAATGACTCTCTTCATTTTCTATAAACTTCTTACTTCTAGAAATTGTCTCACCCTCACAATGCAAGCCTTGTTCTCATTTTTCACTTACTATTTCTTTTTGTTACCTTCTTCACTGTCACTAAAATACCTAACCTTACAACCTTCAACTGTTGATGATCGTGCCATACTGGAAAATTAGGATTCGTGATTTTGAAGAGTTTGGAGTTTTAAACAACTATCGTATGGTTTTTCATGATATGCAGAATAAAATATGCATCATGTTAGTTAACAGTTCTGTGTTAAACTAGGGTATGGTGCATGTGTTGTTCTTGCATATTTGATGATCAATATGTTATAAGATGGTGTTGAAATGATTTTTGAGATAGAAAGATCATCGAAAGTGTGTATAAAAATAGTGCAGAAAATTCAGGAAAATTGGCCCGAGCCTGATAGATCATTCCTTTTTCTGCTGATATATGAAATATGGGATTTCATTAAGTGGG
Organism: Erythroxylum guanchezii; assembly: GCA_025629825.1. Lineage (NCBI taxonomy): Eukaryota > Viridiplantae > Streptophyta > Magnoliopsida > Malpighiales > Erythroxylaceae > Erythroxylum > Erythroxylum guanchezii. Next base: position 10,270 of record JAOTAX010031883.1, read on the forward strand.
TTCTTAAGAAATCACGAATTAGACCATTTGCACTTACTTCAATAAACGAAGACTGTTATTATGTGAATCACTTTGGGTGTTTTAGAGATGAATTAAAATGAGGATAGAGTTAAAGAAAACAAAGAGTAATGTGAGGCCGTGCTATAAGAAGGATTAAGGTGATAGCGAGATGTGGAATGAGGGTGGTAAAGAAAATGAAGAATTGTAGAAAATGAAGAAGTGTAAAAGCTAGGGTGAATATACGTATATGGATATTCTATTTTTTGGTATTTGTGATGGATTTTGATTTGTTTGTGAATGATTTGAGCTCAATGGGAGTCAAAATGAAGAGAAAATAATAGATATAAGTTAGAAATGTTGGATTTACCAAAAGAGAGGAAGAAGAAACGAAAATCTATAGTTTGGAACTCTCTGTGGAGTCTTATGGATTCACACGATTGTGCAGAAGCACTATCATAACTGTTGCACCCCGAACCATTCTGTAAGCTAGGACTATTAAATGAGAAATTATTAGCAATTAGCTATGTGTAAAGCAAAGGAGAATCCTTGAAATTGAAATGAAATGGAAAAGATGGTTTAGATAAAAGATGGATTATATGTGAAATATTAGGAGTTAAAAGCTAGAAAGTGCAGTTGAAAAATGTTCCTTGAGTATGCTCTGGCGTTTTAGCCATAATTTGATCTCCAGGTATCTAAATAAGATGATTTTTGATTTGGGGTAAACTAAAGAGATAAGGCTACAAGTTGTATGAAGGAATTGAGTTCTAATCAAATCTCTAAGAAAGTAAATTTTCGGATGAAAGTTAAGTATAGAATATTGTTTCAGTACAAGAACAGTCCGAAAATGTGTAAAGCATATCTCCCAAATTATAGAACCAAATTGAATGATTTTGGTGTCATTAGAAAATTGAGACAATGAGGAACATTTGTTTGAAGGAAGTTTTACCAAATTCCTTCAATTTGATGATTAGAAAAAAAAATGTTCTAAGTTAAGCATGATTTTATGATATTTTGAGACTTTGTCATATTTGATGATTTTGAGGAATTAATTTGCATGTTAATGTGATTAATTAGCATGTTAATAGGAGTAAATTAACATGTTAATTTGAGTAAGATCATATGGCATTAGTTAATTGCATTAA
>JAOTAX010031976.1:0-11407 GCA_025629825.1 Erythroxylum guanchezii
TTCCACTTGACTATAGTCAATGGAATCAATCAATTTTCCAGTTACTTAATCAGATATCACACAATCTTGTCTATTTCCTCAATATATTTCATATTACCCAAAATTTTCACTTCTAGTTCGACATTACATCTGGGTAAGATCATATCACTATTTCTTATCACTCACATATCACACTTTATGCATTTATGATGTCTTTGTTGGTAATACGAACTCATATATTAATGGTCCTATTCTTACAAGAATTTCATGTGGACCATTTTATGTCGGGCTTAGTTTATACTTTTTTCCATCCTGAGCACACCTTCTCAAGGTGATACTCTCATAAACAATTCATCCTTTACTTGATAATTCACATCTCTTTAGTGTTAATACACTTAACTCATATGTCTATCTCACTTTATTCCGAATCTGTGGTGTTGCTGCTCCTAATTCATTCGTCTTTCTTGAGTCACTTAATTTCTAATACACATCAATTTCACCTATCATCAACATCCCCTGTTACTTCTGGCCTTAAGCTATTTTAGGCCTTATTCATCCAAATATAAAGGCAATCGACTCTTTATGTCATATAACACCTCATATGATATTCTAATGATATCACTGTGATATTAATTGTTATGCTTAAAGTCAATTAAAACTAAACATTGAGCTCATGTTTCTGTGAACTCCAAAATATAAGCTTTAAGCATATCTCCAGCAGTTAAGACTGTTGGCAACAAATACATGTAGTCACTTGTTTTTACATCCATAATCATCAAACATTATTTCATCGTATTCCTACTAGGATGTATAATATAAGTTGTTATTTGTGCTATCTCTAACAATCTTTTACTCAATCATCTTGATTGTGCATACAAACTTCATATTACAATCACAAGGTATTATTTTCCTATTCAAACTCAAAATTTGGATTCATTATCAACTTTCAATTTCCGCAATAAGATTCAAAAATTTTGAATCCTCAGTTTGGGCTTTGCTAATCTTTTCATACGAAACTAATTTTACATTCGTTGGCTAATAATACTTTGATTTGCCCAAAAGTTAACTCAATATTCTATGCTCTTCATTACACTAGATTTAGTAACCACAATATCTGAATTTGTACTATTCCTTTATTGAATTTTCTGTTCAAGCATCAGATATGTACACTAGTTTTACAAAGATAGTACTCACTTGTACAATCATAGTCCTTTAATACTTCTATCCATTGTCTCTATCTCGTATCAAAATCTTTCCAACTTAATAAGTACCTCAAACTTTATTGATCTGTATATTGATACATATAAATCCAAAATGTTTCACTGTACAAATAGTGTCTCTAAGCTTTCAAAGCAATGGCTATTTCAACAAATTTCAAATCATGTATGAAACATTCAACTCATGAGACTTTAATTGTCTCTATGCATACAAAATCAATTTATTATGTTGCAATAAATGCATCTTAATTTCTGATGTGAAACATCATTGTATATTACAAAATCTCCAAATTCGTTATTATTTGTTGTGATCGAGTGCCTTTCAGATATAGATACAGATACTGGCCATTAGGCTCAGTCAGAAACAGAAATCATGGAGCAAAGCTCTACGTGCAGAATTCTGAGCTTAAAGCTCTTTTAGACTGGCTACTCTGATCACAACACATTTATCTGAACATGCATTATATGAAATGTATCAAATAACAGAATATTCCACGTATAGCTTTCACTTTTAATGCACAAACAGGATCTCATATTCATTCAAAACCATATATTTTCTGAAGTAATCAAAATATTCTTTTAAACTCTTCGAATACATACAAGATACCATTTATGACCATAGTCACTATTTGATCCAAGCAAAATTGGATCACGTTATTCTTCAATACCATGACACTTTCGGGGGTATTGTTAACTCTAAGAAATATTGCCAAAACTTTATGTACCCATGATTAGTACTCGTAATTCCTAAAGTAATTAATTCCTCAATGACGTAATATTATCTCATATTATTTTCAATTTTTCAATTGACTTATTATCTCGAATGATTTTTCGTACGATTTCCTCTGATTTCACTTTGACTTATTGCAATGTCAAACCATTCTTACTCATTTCTCCACCTATTTCAATTTATTCACAATCTTAACTTCATATGTTGGTAACACATTCATCAAGTCAAATTTTTATCCCCTGAACATATTTGCATATAATGTAATGTGGGCCTAAGTTCTCCTCACATTAGCAAGAGTGTCACCTCAAATTCAAGTCCAATCATATAGTTAGATACACTACAGTAAACAAAATGCATACACTCTCTGTAGCATATTCTACATCTTATGCTTAAGTCTTCGTTAGGAATAGAACTCCAATATTCACTTTTAATTTATTCCGTTTTCGTTCATTCTTAAAAGTACACCATCTGGTCTACTTAACCTTATTCGGTGAAATTCTTCTTCCAAAGAAGATTTCTTGCTACTATCAACTATATTTTTCATTTAATCCTTATCAATCAACTATTCCCATCATTGCTTATCAGACATTCTTAGTACCTCAAAAGATCAATTTCAATTATTCATAATATCTCAATAAGATCAATTTATGTCATAACTTATATGCTCAGACTATCCTTTATAATAAAGCTCAGTGAAGCATTAAGTAGATCCATCTTGTACCTTGGTATATACCATCAAAATCATTACATCTTATCTAAGGATGTGTTAAAGACAATTCACAAATTACTAACTTATGCTCGGGATACCTTAATCTCATTTGATTTAGGAAAACACTTCCCTTTTTTTGCCTAATCTCGGTCGTGGGAACTATGCCACAATCGTGCCCTTCTTCTTTTTCCTCGAATTCATCGCACACAATAACTTTATTAACACTCTCAATCTATCCCCGATCAATCACTATAAGCACTTTCATCTATTACTCTAATTTATCTTAGATTTTGAATTACGGGAACTATGACTAATAAATATTCATATATCAAAGATTGCTTCCTGTACACATATAATTCTTATGTGCTTGATTTTCACACTTGTCATGGTGATCCTGTTATTAAATATGTGCTCACAAAATTACAAATTAACTTAACGTGACAACTTTTACAAATCTCACCATCTTTATCCCTTCTTTCAATTACCAGTAAATCGTTATACTTACGTATGTTCACTATCAATTCAGTATTTATAGATACATAATCATCCTAAAATTTCGATCACAATTCCACTAACATATTCTTATAGTGAATCATAACTCTTATCACATTTATCCAACATTCATTTCAAGTCCAAGTTTGTCCCCTCAAAGTTATAGAAAATTTTATTTTCTTTCAACTTGGCTTGTATACTATAAATCTCGTCCTTCATCTTTATATCATTACTGTCCTTAATCAATCCATGACAATGTATTCACATCTATATCACATTCGGGGAAATATTACCACAGTACAATATTGATATCGTATATCATAATACATCCACCAATACAAATACATTACATCATTATTTGTCATATCTAACCATATACTATTTCCCATTTTTAAATATCCAAAAACTTTCATTTTCTCACATTCAAATAGATCATCATTCTTCCCACTACTTCCATCAATTCAAATACTTAACAAAAGCTCATGTATGTGACTCATATAAATGCAACTCATACTAGGGATCAGTTGCTACTACCTGCTATGACATGACTGAAATGCATGTAACTTGACACATATGTCGAAAAATGCCTATGTAAGATACTAAATCTGGGCTCTGATACCAAAATGTAACACCCCACTCTCGCTAGACACGTACCCGACATCTTGGGTGATATCCGAGCACGTACCCCATAAGGGTAGCATATTAGAACAATCATTCAGTCAAAATTCATTACAAAACTTTTGTTTCTTTAAAATAATGTACACGTATGCGAAAATCATTAATCAAATCGGGCCCAATTCATTTAAAAACATTTCCATTCACACGTTACAATTATAACAAACATTAGTATTCAACAGTCACTTAGGCCCATTTCAGATACAAAACATTGAAATCATAAAGTCATTTCATTACCAAATCAATCATATACACTTAATACAATTCTTGCGGAATATAATACAAAAAAATACAATCAATGAAGACATATGCAGGTGCAAACTGATCCCGACCCCTAACTCATGCTCATTTGCAATGGCTGAACTCCAATTGGTCCAATTGGATAACTCCTCTAAACCTAAAAAGTCATGTTGTAATTTTTTATGAGTTTTGCGAACTCAATGAGTGAATCATCATTGATGATTTCACTGGATTTATAAACACAAATCACATGTTTTGCAATCATTCATGCAGAACATGTATATTCCATAAACTCACACTGTTATGGCACATCATTTAATTATTGTGAATCAGAACATATATAAACAAATACAGATGCATATGAGACTCCACATTCGTTATTGTTGTGATCGAATGCCTATCACATATGCAAATATTGGCCCATTGGGCTCAGTTAGAAACATATATCACGGAGCATAGCTCTACGTGCAGAGTCATATACCACGGAGCAAAGCTCTACGTGTAAGCGCTTAATACTGCCTACTTCAGTCACAACGCCTTTATCTGAGCATGCATTTTATGAAATGCATCAATTCAAAATTTACCATATATCACAATCATTTATAAAGCACAGTCGGAATTTCATAATCATCAAACCTACGTCCAGCATTCAACTTTCGTTGAGAATTCACATAGCATAATACACAATTAGAATTTCATAATCTTAGAACCTAAGTCTAGCATTCAACTTTCATTAAGAATCCACATGTCATACAGAATTGTCACACAAATCAGAGAACTTCCAATACAGTCCCAAATATTTACTCCTCGAACTTCAAGTCTGGAATTCAAAAACAAATCACAACAGTTCAACAATTGGAAGCTTAAAAAATCAAATCAAACAAAATCCTAGGAAATTCATCTAGGTTGACTCACAGTACGCTCCAAGAAGCTATTGCCTAGATGGTCCAGCAATGTCCAACTGGCATCCGATGTGCTCCTCTATATCATACACAACACATTTATAAATATCTCATTTTTTGCACAAATGTATAAGCATGACTTTTTGCACATCTATGTATATCAAAAATGCACAATGCATGTTTAATGACAATCCCGGCTATCGAATTCTTATTACCATATCATTCATATATCAAAAACCTCATTAATAATTTGTACTTAGGGTTTGGACCATAATAAAATAATGTGAAACTAATTTCATAACCCAATTGATCAATTCTAATTTTTCTAACGATATACTTTCGGTTGAACTTTGTACGTTCATTATCATCAGGAAAATAAAATAATTTGGCAACTCTTACTTCTAGAAAATTGTTCACCCATCTCTTAAGTTTCTAATGACACCAAGATTATCTAATTTGATTTAGTATTTTATGAGTTATGCTCACAATACCACAGACTGTGTATATTTGAACCTTTGGCTAGTCATGATCATGCATTCAAGTTGTACACCTCATATCTCTCAATTACAATATCCAAAAATTACAAACTTTATACCAATCAAAAGCTAAGAGAATAATCTATAACTTTTATGAAGAAACCTTTGTCTGATTTGGCCTATATCAATACAGTTTATTCAATAACAACAGGACATGATTTCTGTCCCTAATAGTGCTACTGCCTAAGCCAAGACTTACTTTCAAGCTAAATTTTAAGACCCTTAAGGATAGAATTTAAATTCAATTTCTTCTTAACATTTGTAGTCAAATGTCTCTAGTTCAATTTAAAATAAGAATCATTTCATTTGGAAATCTATAAATCAAAATATAGCCAAAATACCAAAGCATATTCAGTAAAAACATTCCAGTTATCAAATTCCAGCACACCTCAGCATTTTCATCCTAACACCCCCCTTTCGGGATAACTTTGCATGATCATTATGACAAGGAAAATGGTGTATTTCAGTAACACTTTCTTCTAGACAATTGTTCCACTATGTTTCCAGTTTCTAATAACAATAAAATCGTACAATTTGATTCAGTATACTTAAAGTTATACCTAAAATAGTTCAGACTGTCTTTAAACTGTAACAAAACTCCTAACCCTACTTCCTACCAAATTTTGAAATGCTTAGAGATAGAATTAACATTCGACTCCTTCAAGAAAGTTGTAGACATATGTCTCTAATTTATTCTAAATCAAGAATCAATGTATTTGGAAATCTACAGTTCAAGATATAATAAAAATATGGAAGTCTATTCAATGAAAATTCTCCAGTTCATAACATTCCAACATACATCTTCAATATCTCATGCATTTTAGTCCAATTCACACATCATTCTCAAACCATTTAACATGCCATAAACACTAATCTTTTACTTACTTGTTCAATTCTAATCCCAGCTCAAAAATCACTCCAAATCAGTACTCCAAACATGCAGAATCGTCACACATTCGAGATGGAATTAATTGACTTTCAGCTATGACGAAACAACAACAATCAACTGGTTCTTTAGCTATTTTGTGATGGGTAAAAGAATGTATTTAGGGTGGTAATTTAGCATAGCTTCAAGAAAAACACAAGAAGGGGAAGACAGAAGCAAGTTTCGGTGGTGAGAGATGAGAAGAGCAGAGAATGAGCTTGGTTGAAAACAACATGCAGAAACATTACACCTAAGGTGCTAGATGTCACCATTTATTTCAACATGTGTCCTTAAGCATGTAAGCCACTTATCTCTTCCATAAGCTTCCAAATGTCACCATTTAATTAGTCCATATGTCTACTAATTATTGGTCCACATGTCATAGATTAATTGGTCCAATTGTCATTTACTTACTAGTCCATTTGTCACACATTTAACTATGCTAAATGTCACTCAATTTTAGACTTAATCATCCAAAATTTTCATGTATCAATTTATCCTACCACTTGGCATTTGTCCTAGTCCAAATGTACCTCAAATTCACCAAAAATTCCGAAATAATGCTAATGGTCTCCAAATAAATTTTTAACGCAAATAACTCACAATTCACATTTTAATTGCATTTATAAATCAATTATACCCGGAAAATGTCACGAATGCATGTACAATCATATTAATGTGCAAAACTCATTATTCATATATATGAGTATGCCATATTTTGCATAAGCATGAATTGTACTTTCTCATTTCTCAATAATTTCTCATATTCACTATTCAAGTCTTATCATGGTAACTAGATGTTACGCTATAACTGGAATTATTTCTAGTATAAGAGAATGCTAAACACTTAGAAATGAAAAGGCAGCTAGAACAAGATAAATCAGATAAAGAAGGAATGATGCAATAATGTTTTCTCTCATCCAATCTCAGCTTGGAAAAGTGAACATCAGTAACATAGACATGCTTTATAAATTTATTGCACGTAGTTAATCAAGAAGGCAATATTCTATTCCTCCAAATTTTACATATTAATATGAAGAATATAAGGTAAAAAAAGTTCCTTAATTCATTGCAATTTTACTTCATCTTGTTGTCTTTTCTATTGAGATTAAGTGCTTATTTTTCCATTTACAAATCTAGTGACCTAATTTCCATTGAAATGTTCGTGCCTTTTTACTTTGTTTATAAAAAAACTGAATCATTTTATTGTTAGTTTTTGAATTATATTAATTATCTTGATTAAATTGTAGGTCTCAATAAAGTATTTAGTATTTCATTTTTTAGATATATCAATATGTTTATGGGCATAGTAGTTCTAAAATAATTTTAATATACTAGATATTTTTGCAAGAAGGTGATTATTAGGAATGGTTAAGGAAGCATTTGGTAAAGGATTTTGGAGTGCTTACATATATCAGTTTTGTTATGTATTTTGGTTTATGCACTATTTTTCTATATAGACTAGAGGAAGATAATATGAGTGCATATTTTAGCTAGTGAATTTTGGTTATTGTAATTTGAATATGTTAGAGTTTGAATTCCACAATTCCATATAGACTATATGATAGCATATATAAAAGTATTTTTTATCATTACATTTCGTAGTACATATTTAAGGACTTACATTAATGTATGTATGGCTACTTTTAGTACCATAAATAGTTATCTTAATGAACATTAATGTATATATGGATATTGCCTACTTAATAACAAGGGTCTACTTTTACATTAATATGTTATTGTTAATAAAAGAATAAACTATTACTTCTTTTATTTGATATTGTTGCCTAAAAATATTAATTTTATTACCTTACAAAAACTTAAACTATTGATATATCCATTAAATATTATTGATATAGTCTAAGATCTTTTATTTGATATTGTTGCCTAAAAATATTAATTTTATTGCCTTACAAAAACTTAAACTATTGTTATATCCATTCAATATTGTTGATATAGTTTAAAATTATTATGTTTCCTTAGTCAAAAATTGCATCAACATTATTCATCTGTTGCATAATAACAATTTTTCATTGCCTTACACTTATAGCAGCACCACTTTATTTAACATTATGAATTCTATTGCATAAATGAAAAGGCAACAATAATTGCACTTTTAGCTATGATTTTCTCTATTACCTAATGTCTATTTTGTTGTAATGTCATAGTAAAGATATCACTCCAAGTTAAGCATAGTTGGTTCTAACTCAAGAGAGAGCAAATAATAAGAAAAATTGACCTATCCAGATTATTAAACCATTTAAATTTTTTAATCATAAATATAAAGATGATGATTGTTATCTAGAAGTTATTCGTATATCTTTTCTTTTCCTAGCCAGTAGCTTTGTGTTATTTCTAGTGAACTTATTCTCTATATAATTTTAGTTTTAATTTGATTTTACTAAACTTTAATCAAGTCCTCGAGGGATCAACATTTTATCACCTATTGTATCACTACCAAATGACAGATGCATTTCACGTAGGTTGTGAGAAAAAAATATTATGATATAAAGAAATTTTTAATTAAAATGTAAAGCATAACACTTAATTAGATATTTCTCTATATAATTAACAACCCTCAAATTGACTAACTTGAGTATTAGAGTGTCTTTGATAGGAATATCATATATTTAATTATTTTTGTAGGACTATAAACTATTCCTACATAGAATTCCTACTCCAAATTTATTTTACATCATAAGGTTTTTTCTATAGGATATCAATCGCCTAAAAGGCTAGAAGGAAGTTAAGGGATTACCATTAATGCTTGAATTTTGAAGCAACTCAAATCCTTAGTCATGACATAATTATGGCAATAGTAAACTTTGAAAATAGACATAGGCTTGGCCAACCTTTATGGAACTTGATGAAGAAAGAGCAACCTTAAAGATTTAAGGAGGTGTAGATTAGGGGAAAGAAACATATAGAACTAGAGGATGGATAACATATTATATAAAACCCCACTAGCAAGCATAATGAAAAAGGTATAAGGGATATTTTTAAAATAATTGAACTAAAAAATAAGAAATCTAAAAAAATATCAAAAGCAAAAAAACAATATGAGAAATATGGAATAACTCTATAGGTTCAACACATCTTTAATAGGGCGGTCTAATACATCTTGGATTAACAAACATAAAAGAATAGCCACCAACCTTGCTAAAAGAGATAATAATCTATAATATTTCTTCCATTAGGATATTGGACATGAAACTAAGAACTATAAAAATTATAGAAGGGAAGCTAATGATTTAGTTAAAAGAAAAGGAAATTTGAACCATTTCTTAACGACAAAACGTAGGGATGAACAAGCTTGGGAGGATAAAAAAGTAGCCCTTCATGAAGGTTTTAACTAAACAATAAACAGTGAGACATGCCTTTATTCAAAAGGCTATATAATTATCATAGGGAATCGCAGAGAGTCATAATCTCATTCAAATGAAGATTCATAAGGAGAGAATCATAATGAACAACTTGATAAAAGGATGATGTTCTCTAAGATCACCTTCTAAGAAACAAATAATAGGTTCTTAAGTCACCCTAATGTAAATTTTATGATGGTGATTATGTAGATAGCTAACTATATAATTAAGATAATATTAGTATATATAGGAAGAACCATCCATATCTAGTTTTATGATGTCTTCAAAAAGAAGGGTAAGACAATGGATAGGTTGGAACATCTTACCTCACCTTTGTTTGATTTTGGGGATGACAAAATATGTAATAGAGGGAAGTTATCACTACTTATGACTTTAGGGATAGGGTCAAGTATATAACAATTACAACAAAGTTCTATATAGTAAGGAGACTCTCCACGTATAATTTCATAGTCAATAGGCTATCCTTAAGTGTGGCATGACCAATATTATCACCCTAGCAGCTGATAATGAAGTGTCTAACCCTAAATAGAGGAGGCATGGTGCTCGATAATCATAAGATGACAAGATAATTTTATTTGATAGTTTAGAAAGAAAAGAATGTCACTTGCACCATGAATGTTGAAAAATTGGATGTTAGAGATCAAACAAAAGAAATTGAGGATGAGCTCGAAGAAGAAATTAAGGAGATTATAATCGGAAGATGAAAAAATTTAGGACTGTTAAGACTAAAACAAAGATGGAATATATCATTAAAAACTCTAACGTAATTCTTGCCCCCAACACTTAGAAATTATTGTTCGAAATCTAACTGGATTTCCTTGTGCGAATAAGGAGATGATTTCTCATAAGTTGAATTTTAATCCCTTTTTTAGATTGATAAAACAAAAGAGGAGAAATTTTACTATAGAATGAAAACAGGCTACATAAAAGAAAATGACCAATCTCTTATAAGAGAAATCAACTAGTATGAGTGGCATGCTAATATTTTTATAATCAAGAAAGTAAAGAAGAAATGGAGAATATAAGTAGCCTTCACTTATTGAACATTGTATGCCCAAAAGATGGAAACCTTCTTCTAAAGATATGTCAACTTTTGGATGTTACTTAAGCTTAATAAATCTTTAGTTTCATAGATGCCTACTCAGGTTAGAACTAACTCTATATAAATGAGATATATGAGGAAAAGACATCCTTCATCATATATAAACACATCTATTATTACTAATTCATACCTTTTAAATGCATCTTGTAGCACTCCACTCCCGCCGACCCGTTCCCGACATCGAGAGGGATGTCCGAGCACGTGTCAGTGGGAGCGGCGTACTAGAGCAGTGCGATCAATCAATCGGTCGGTAAATAAATGATAAAAACAGTACAAGCATAACAGAATCCAGTGGCCCATTTGGAGCCGAATACTAATACAATAGTTCGGAAAGATATAAAATACATCTTAGACAATAAATCAAATACAGAGACAGACATAACTGATCCCGACCACTATGCAGTAGGCACACTCCCGTTCAGCGACGGGTATTCTTCAGTATCCCGAAAAATATGATGCAATTTTGGGTGAGTTTGCGAACTCAGCGAGAAACCATCATCGATGGTTCACTCAAATC
>JAOTAX010032012.1:0-11403 GCA_025629825.1 Erythroxylum guanchezii
CATCACATCCTCATCATAATAGCTTCAATTTTTCCATATCCATAACATATAACACAAAACTTACTTGATTTAGCCACTTAATCTTCAAGTTCTTCAAGGAAAACACCAAGACCTAGCTTCAACCATCCACCAACGATCATCATCTCAAAAGGGAGTAGAGAGATAGGCTTTTATGGTGAGAAAGAAAGAGGGAGCAAAGTGGCAAGGAAACAAGTAAGAGATGATGGAGTTAGGCTTGGTGTTGGAGGAAAACACAAACCAAGAAGAAGGAGAGAAGAAAAGTCACGAAAATGAGGGCCAAAATCACCAAAAGAAAACTCCAATTAGCTTTGAAGAGAGGGTGTCGTGAGAGAGGGCAAGGAGAGCTTAAATGACTTAGGGTATTTAACTCAATACATGGATAAGAACTTGCCATGTGTCACAACCTCACACATTAACTCTTATTTTCCTTCTTAATTAATCAATTCAAACTCAAGTCCTAATGAAGTCCACTTGTCACCAATTCCTATAGCCATGTATCCAAAATTCAATACTATAGACAGTAAATTCTACTACCCTTTATCAATAGGTCTGCCACTTGGCATTTTTCCTAGTCCAGAATTTACCCCGAAAAATTTCAGAAAAATTTCCTAAAATTCTCCAAAATTCCTAAATCACTAATTTCACTTTCCAAATACATTTTTAAGATCAATAACCCAAAATTCTCAAAACAATCACATTTATTACCAATTATACCGGGAATGTCAATGAATGCATGTACAATGATTGTCATGTGCAATGATTCACTATGTATGTGCATGTGCACCTTATGTAATGCATGAGCATGAGATGTGTTATCCAATTTTCTCCTATTGATCTCACATGTAACAAATCGTTAGGGTTTTAACCATTTGGATGGAAACGGGATGTTACACGGGTTCTCCTTTTTTTTTTAATGAATCACAACTATTAGTTATTCTCCACTATGTAGACTGTGCGGGGAAGATAAATGTGTAGAAGAAAGAGTATAGTGATAAAGAGATTTTTTCCAAAATCAAAAGAGCGGATAATTCAAATCGAAGCAATTTGATGCTCAACTTAGGCCTATATGACATGACCAATCAATAGAAAGAACTACAAGACTCTACCTTTGCCATATCACACTAGATAGATATCATATTCATGAAATACAATTCACTTTCAAGATGTCTTGGTGGTGAATGCTTAGAGATCGGAAAGAACACCAACGAAAAAAGCATTCTGCTGGGCTGACATTAACACTAAGAAAATGAGAGTAGATACCCCAGTAGTTCTAGTCGTAAATGATGGATATTGGGTGCTGTGCATATTGACCCATGCAATGTGGTAGCTAATGCGTTAAGTATCTCGCCTGAGGAGTACATTCACAAGAATGAAACTCAAAGGAATTGACAGGGCCCGCACAAGTCCCCTTCATTCCGTAAGTTGTTTATATTTCTACATCAGTTTCTTCCTCCCTTTCTTACGTTTCTGAGGTTTCTTGCATCTTTTTAGTAAAAATGAGCGATGTTATTCTGCCTAAAGAGTAGACACAGATATTTGAGTCATATAATTTCTCAATTATGACACAAGATACTTATTCGATCAAATAATTACATTAGATCTACTATAATTATTTTGTCAGATCCAAACTAATATCAATCCAACCCATTTCATGAATAAAATGTGGCCGGTTAACTAATCAACAAAATTACTTGTTACAAATAACATCTTGTTGTTGCATCGAAACATATAAATGTTGACTAATCTGACTAACATGGAACTTGGTAAAATGAAATGGTTGAATAATTGAAAAATGAGATTATTCAGTAATACACACTGAATGCTAAGATTATGGATTGAATTTCTGGTAATAGATCCATAATAAAAAAAAAATTGTGATTGTTCTGGAAGAAATGAAACAAAAAATACGGTAGAGCTAGGACGGTTATTGTTTAGGGTACCCAATGCTAGATACAAAGGTGCGTAATAGATTGATATGAACATCATAAGCTATCCGTAATAAGCCCTGTTGTTGCTAATACCTTCTTTTCCGCTTCTTCTTTTCCTTCCTCTATAACCCGAGCTTGAAGAACGAAGAGATAAGAGGGCCCACGAAGAATATCTTTTAAGTCCAAACTAACCTAAATTTGGGCCAATCAATATGTCTTCATTTTATGGGCTGCTTTCAAAATCCCTCTCAACTTGCTAGGCCTTTGAAACGTCTCGAGTCCAGTTTAGCGCCACCTATATAGATCCTCATTCATCCTCAATCGTCAATCATCAGTCAGGTGTCTGAGTCTCCTTCAGTTTGTTCTCTTTAGACTCTCATTTCTTCGTTTCCATCTGGTAGTTTTATCTCAGTCGTTCTCTCATTTCCTTTTGTTTACCTAATTAATGTTTCAGTGACGGGAAAATGACCGGAAGTAGCCGGAGACCTGCACGAAGCCGGATCAAGTCCTCCACTCACGGCGAGGATGACGGCAGCGACGCCTCTATCCGGCGAGATAAACCTAATCTGAAACTGCGTAGAGATAGGAGTAAGCATCACGGCGCCATTAGAATTTTCGACGTCGATCTCAGAATATTGATCGGTATTAGCGCTACCGCGTTCGTCATTATCTTCTTCTTGATTCAACGCTTAGTTAAACCTCTCGAAGAATCGACAAGACCTGGGGTTATAACTCCATTTCCTGCTCCTAAACTAGCGAAGCTTCCTCAGGTAACGATTCTCGGTTTAACGATCATATTTATTTTCTTTTTATTGTTATTATTATTGGATTATTGCTTTTGCTTTCAAAATTTTGATATGAAGATGTGTGTGCTTGTCTTTGGTGGCGGTTACAGTTTCAAGGAGAACACAGAGAGAGCTTGTATTGGGGAACATATCGTCCTCAAGTGTATTTAGGAGTTCGTGCTAGGTGTTCATTTTATCTTACTACTGTGGATTTTCTTTTTGCGCTGTGTTTTTGGTGGTAAATGACTTGTTTGATTATTAGGACTCCGCGGTCGTTGGTTGCTGGTTTAATGTGGCTTGGTGTGAAGGATGGAAGATACGCAATGCGTCATGTGTGCCAGGATTCTGATGAGCTTACTACGTATAGTTGGACAGAGCATAATGGTCGCGATTATGGAAAACAGGTGTTGGTTGATCAAGATTTGACGCTTGAGACATATTTCTTGAAATCTAAGAGTGAATATAGTGGATATGGAGGAGATTGGGCAGTTCAAATCGATATGCAGACCCAGAAGTAAGTAATTTGACTGTTTTCTGAATTAAATTCCTCTCACTTAAATCGTTTGCCCATCTTTTATGCTCAACTGTCGGAGGTCTTTTTGGTTATCACTTTTCCAGATCAAATGAGATGTTGAGAAATGGTCATCTGTTTTTCTATTTGGCTGATGAAGATGGAAGTGCTCTAAGTTTGGAAGGTAATATCTTAGATATCCGTCGAAGCTCTCTTTTGGCGTCAGGTTCACGAACAGATGTTGGAGGTTGGCAGCTACATTTGGTATCAAAGGTAATGCAGCAATGAAGTGCCATGGTCAATTTCCTGAAGTTTGATCCAATCGGCTATGAATGTAGTGGGACTGAGGTTAATCAAAATTTTAATGCACTGATTTTTTGACATCATGATTTTCATAATGATGAGACTTGTGATTTGTGGGTTAAGCAATCGTCATTGGTTTTACTATTGAAAGCCTGGATTTTATCCATCCAGATCATGGCCTTACAACTGCCCAAAAATTGTTTAGACTTATCTTAAAGCAATAGAAACAAGAATAAGGACAATTGTCTTGGTCTATGGAGGGAGACAGATGGTGAAGGGAGAATGTTATCTCAAATAGTCTGTAAACTCATGAATAGTCCTTGCTCTTATTATCAATAATTGTTACCCACAGACTTTTGAAACATCCTCCCTTCATATCTTGAAGTGCTGATAGGTAAGTTACCTGCATTTCAGGATGCCTTGGAGGTCCACTATTCTGGTTTCCGGACACCTCATATTCACAATTTATCAGATCTTGTCCTGCAAGATCTTGGTGCCCAAGTATGTCCATTTTGATATTTCGTCTTAAATGACATCATGCAACTAAATGATGTTTTTGATTATGTATTTGTAATCTTTCCCTTAGTTCTTTATTTGCATCTGCTTTTATTAGGCAAGAAGATATGGTGAAATTAAGCTGTCTGACTCACTCGAAGATTTTGCTAACATTTTAGTATTTCAGGTAGATTCTCTTTTCACATCTATAAGTGAGTTTCACAATTATTTAGCATCACATTGTTCGCCTACGTTCCCCTTTAGGTCTGTGTGATTGTTGGATTATCAGATTTTTGCAGAAATTCCGTTCAAGATAGATATTGCTTTTGTATCTGGAACTGAAAAGGAAAATCCAAGGATAGAAGAACGTATAGTCAACCTAACAGGTTTATTTTATGTTCTTTGTAAGAATTTATCTGCCTAGTCTCATTATTAATTGAATTCTGAACTCATGTGCAATAGGACAAAATGTTCCCTTACAATGTGGAGAAGTAGGGAAGCCTCTTGTTCTAAAAATAGGATGAACTATCACTATATATGATTTCAGTATGACTGTTTTATTTGCTTGTAATGTGAATCAACAATTTAATCAGATCTTTTGCAAAAAAAACTGATCTCTTCCTGAGTAACGTGACGTATTGCACCCTTTAGTTTTCAGAAGATGCTAGAAGATTCTTATGGCATACTACTTTTTATTGACTAATCTGTAGATCAATTTTTTTAAATTTCCATAAACTTGTAACTTGATAGAGTGCTCCGTAGATCGGCTGCCTATAACTAGTTGCGCATTCATGATCTTTCCTAATTTGTAATATCAGGAACCTCTTTAAGAACTCAACTGCAAGTAAAGCAAAAGGAGTTTGATGCCAAATTTCAGAAGTGCTTTAACATCACTGACAAGGTATTTATCTTTGAAAGCACATCCAAGGGAAATTGATTGAAGTTTCGAGAATGCTTTGAGGAGACTATGTATTAATGTTGATTGAAGTTTCGAGAATGCTTTGAGGAGACTATGTATTAATCTTTATGCATGCATCTATTATCTCCTTATGTGGTGAAGTGGGCAATCATCTCATGGTTGAAAGTGGTTTGCCGCTTCTTGATGTATTTTTTATGGTGACGCATAGATACGATAAATCAGGTGTAATTTTCAATTATATCATTTCAAATCTAAATGAATTGTTTGATGGTATATGGTAATATTATGTGGTGGCTGCTTACAGATAGTCTAGCGAGAAACAGTATTTGTGATTTTACTTAACCTACTTTTCCGGAGATAATAGATATATGAATTCTTTATAGGAAACAGTATTTGTGATTTTACTTAACCTACTTTTCCGGAGATAATAGATGCATGAATTCTTTATAGGATTTAAAGGTTGTGTTGTTTATCTTGCTCTTCATAAGATCCATAAAATGGATTTCTATCAAATGTCATGATTGTTGTGTGGAGCTTAGTAAGATGAAAGAAATTAGCCTCTTTCTATATGTTTAAGGCACAGAGTAATACAGTGCAATGTATACTTCTTCCAAATCAAATCTTGGCAATTACCAAATATCTCAATTTTAGATTTCTTGTATAGTAGTAATTCTACTTATGCATTACGATTTGTTCAGGTTGAAACTGAGGCAATTACTGTTGGTAAAGTTGCTATTGCAAACATGTTGGGAGGCATCGGATACTTCTATGGTCAATCAAAAATTTCATATCCTATGAAGATCAATGTGAGTTGTATGCTTATGTTTTATGTTTTCTGTTTCTGGCAAAATTTGTGGTCTTTTGTAAGTGATTAAACATTTGTACCAAGTGAAGTGACTAGATGTCAATCAGCTACTGTAGAATTTTCTCAGAAAACTATCTGACATTAGGTCTTTCTTCATTATGACTCATTGATTGCCATGAACTATTGCTCCAATGTTAATTTATCAGCATCTTAAGGGTTATCATGGTAAACTGTGTTGTTTGCTCTCGTATTAGTGAAGCTTTAAGAACAATCCTCTTTTCAATCTGTTCATATGACAAGTCATGCAGTGTATCTTGTTTCCTTGCAGCAGAAAGTTCACAACAGTTTTCTTGCTTATTGGCCAGCTGAGCTTTACACAGCTGTTCCAAGTCGACCATTCTTTCCTAGGGGGTTTCTGTGGGATGAAGGTTTTCATCAACTCTTGATTTGGTTGGTTTCCCTGCATTTTTTTCCATTTGCTTTTTTCTCCTATGTCTTCTTTACTAATTCATTTTGGGATGGTATTTGAAATTTCAATATTTGATTGTTGATAACTGCAAGTTATCTGGCTAACTGATATTGTTGGGGCATCTATGAGCAGGCGTTGGGACATCAACATATGTCTGGACATCATTGGGCATTGGTTAGATTTGATGAACATTGAGGGTTGGATTCCACGAGAGCAAATTTTAGGTGCTGAAGCTGTAAGGTTGTACAAGAATACGTCTGTCTTTTTTCATAATTAAAATTGCCTTTGGTTATATGTTTGTCATAAACACCTTGTTGATGTAACTGCAGTAAGGTTCCAGAGGAATTTGTTCTACAACATCCAACTAATGGGAATCCCCCGACGTTGTTTTTGGCTATCCGTGGTATAATTTACTATCACTTATTTTATTGATCATTTTATTTTGGGATCGAATTTTGAAAAGTTCAATGGTTTTGGAAATTTCTGATATCAAATGAACCAAAAATCTCGCAGGAGAAATAATGAATTCTAAACTGACCCAAAATATACCTTTTTTATTTCTGAAGACTAGGATTATGAATCTAAAGGAGCAACAAAAGCTTTGTTATAATGCATGAACTGTTGTAATCCTATGTCCAAAACTACCCATAGAGTAACCTCATTCTTTATATCTTCTGGGTTGTGGTGCTCCTAAGTATCCTACATCTAATTGCTTGCAATATTTGAATCGATTCACTATTCACTATTACGTTTCTAATGGATAAACCAATCACTGCTAGTTCTTTGTAACATAGCTTCCATATGAAGCAAAAGAGTAAAATACTCATCAGGCATATGATACGACACTCCTCTTCCAGATTTAATCGATGGAGTAGAGAAAAACAAGTTCACTCCTTCTGAAAGAAATGATATCATTTCCTTCCTAGATAAGGCTTTTGTTCGTCTTCAAGCTTGGTTCCAGTGGTTTAATACTACACAGTCAGGTATTTTACTGTTTGCGCATTTCTCTACTTTCAGAAAATATAGTTCCAGGAGATATTCAGGCCATGAGATGCTCATGTAAATATTCATGATTGCTAGAAGTTGAACATGGATATGTGTTAACCACAACTGGTATATCCTCTAATGTATCCCTTTCCAAAATGATGCATTTGTGGAGGCTCTCTAGGCTGTTGCCTTGTCTTATTTCTCATTATCATTTCCATGAACTAGGAAAGGAGACGAGCGCCTATTTCTGGCATGGGAGAGACAATATGACAACTCGTGAACTAAATCCTAAGGTTTTTTCTGCATCCATTTTTGTTTTTTATTTTCATTGCAACAAGCTGTAACTATTTTTGTTTTGATAAGTTTTTGCTTTGAAGTATATGCAACTAATTCCAGGCAATTGATGGCCATGGTCATATCTTCATTATTACGCATTAAGATTTTTTAAATTTGCCTTCCTTCAATGAAGAAACCTCAGTGACACCTGCATCCTGCATTGTTTCTTTCATTGCTAGACACTCTCTTCAGGGTTGGATGACTATCCACGTGCTTCACATCCAAATGAGGAAGAGAGGCATGTTGATCTTAGGTGCTGGATGCTTCTTGCTGCAAATTGCATGCATTCAATATCACGGTTGGTAATGGAAGAAAGTAAATTTGAGAAGGTATTAAAAGAATCCAGGTATCTTATGTAGAATCAATTTTTGCTTGATGATCCATAACAATCCTCATTGATGCAGGATTATGGTTTGACAGCTAAGATACTCGCAGACTTTGAAATCCTAAATCAGGTTATTCAGTCTTAGGCATTTTGTATCAACTTGCTTCTCATTTTTTGTATATCCTTAATGTTATTTTATTGGTGTAGCATATAGTTAAAAGTACCACATTGATGAGTCTCTTGTATTAAGTCGAACAATTATTACTGTGCTTATGATTGTCCATTTCTGACACACGCCTCAAATTTTACTAGATGCATCTTGATCCTGCATATGGAGCTTATTTTGATTTTGGCAACCACACAGAAAAGGTAAGCCTGTACTTCGTTGCCTCTCTGCTTCAAGTTTAAACCCTCGAATTAATTGGATAGTAGGATTATATGGCATATATTTGCTGTTTTAATATAGCTTCAGTTGATTTTGTAACCATATGCATTACTTGTGTTATTGAGCTTATTACACTAGATTGAACCTTTTAATTGCGCTCTATTAATATTTTCTTATCTGTATTGATGCACATAAAGTATCGCATGGACGGTAAGCTCCTGAACTAAGATTTATTTAATATCCTATTACTATCTTAAGCAGAGTTTAAAGTTGTCTGTTTAATGTCTAGAATGTCCTACCATTTCTTGATAAACGGGGTTCACCTACAGAAAGCATAACTTCCTTGTAAAGTTGTGAGCAACGAAGACCTTGTCACTGAAATCTTCTCTCTTATGCTGAATATTGGTTTGAACTATTAGGTACGTTTAAGTTGGAAAGAAACACATACAGGAGGCCCGTATGCAACCCGAGAAATGTTACGGGAGGTGTTAGAAAGACCAGAGTTAAGATTTGTTCCTCATATTGGTTATGCCACTCTTTTTCCCTTCATAGCAAAGATCATTCCATCGGTAAGTTGCTTATATTTTTTAAGATGAACTTTAGTTTGATGGATTGTCTTTTGTAACTTTGTTTCTACAACTGTTGTATGTCTACGATGCATTTTTCAATATAGGAATGGAAGTAGACTGGGCTGGGCAAGAGACCGAGTCTGGCCCAAGTCCGAACCATGCCTGGGCTTTTCTGCCAAGAATATTTGCCATATAGAGCCTACATTACTATGTTTATCTCCATTTTGAGGAGGGCGATCATCGGTTTCTAACTATTTACAAATTCGTGTAGGACTCATGGATTCTGGACAAACAACTTGACTTCATCTCTAACAGGAGTATTTTATGGACTGACTATGGATTGCGTTCACTTGCCAAAACGAGGTGATGATGTGTTATCTTCTTGTGTTGGCATCTGGCATTGCATTAGAGATTTATTATATGAAGAAGTCTGTATGGGCTGCAGTTCTTTGTACATGAAACGCAACACGGAGCATGACCCGCCCTATTGGAGAGGTCCTATCTGGATGAACTTGAATTACCTGATCATTTCTGCAGTTTACCACTACTCAAAAGGTATCCCACACATTTGCCTTCACTCAAGTTTACAGATAAAGGGAAGAAATGTGTAATTTGTTTTCTAATTAACTTGTTCCAGTGGATGGACCATATAAAGATAGGGCCAAGGTGATATACACGGACTTAAGGAGTAATTTGATAAGGTTTTACCTCTCTATCCTTAGTTTCAGCTATTTGGGAATCTTGTTTGCATTCCTCTATTGATTAGAAATTGCCCCGTATGTATTGTTACAGAAACGTGGTCAACAATTATTATCAGACTGGATACATGTGGGAACAATACGATCAGAAGAAGGGTAAAGGAAAAGGTGCAAGGGTATTCACTGGTTGGACAGCACTTGTCCTACTAATTATGTCTGAATCTTACTGTTGACTTGTGAAGACGAGCTTTTCACCTAGTACGAGTCTTTGTATGCTGATGTACGAATTTTTAGCTGTAGAAATATGATTTGATAATATAATAAATTAAACGTTATAGGGCCATTCTTGATTATTCTACAAAAAATTTTGGGTAAGCCGAAATGATAACCCTCATTTACACTGATTTACATAAGGGTCCAAAATTGGAATTTAGAAAGTACTCTTACAAAAGTTTGAAAATTTACCCATTCTGGCACCAGTGTCCTTACTGAGTGTTCCATACAAATCTTTAAAACTTCATTTTACAGAGGCGTGCCAAAGTAGATAGATTTCAATATTAATTTAACTAGATTTTTGCATTAACATGGTGAGAATGCGCATACAGGTGGCTTAAGAATTTCGAGTTATTAGTTAGGTAAAAATTTCTAGCAGAGGGGTTGGCATTACTCACCATTCTAAATCTGTACCCCATTGCACAAGTCACAATCTTTTCAAAAAGAATCATCAACAACATTTGCAACACATTCTTCAGTATTTCTTATTCTAGTGCGCATCTTCCGACATCTGAGTCCTCGGCCATTATAATTTCCATATTACGAATATCTCGCTTTAACACGTTCGCAAGTTTGGCGATAGCTTCTGTCTGCTGTTGCAAAACCTGCTCATCATTGTGAATTCATTTGTTACCTAACTATTATTTGTTTCCACAGAAATGTCGACATAACAATGAACATACAATCATTTATCCAAGAGCTAACAACAAAACAACAGCCCCACATAATGTCAGAACTGATCCTTACCTCTTGCATGTCAGCAAGACTCTGTTCATGTATTTTAGTTGAACCTGGAAGGTAAACAGGAACACCGGCACCAATAGAATTTGCTTGGACTCTAGATATGCTCAACAGGTTTTGTACCCTTCTAGACAGCTCTGCCCCAGATCCTCTTAGCTGAAGTTGCATCTACTTGTCAATATACTCAATACCATCTCCCAATGGTAGGATTAGACCACAGAAAGCTAAAGAGTACATGAAATTGAAGAAATGAATACCTGTCTGGTTATGACAGCTAGCTTCTCAGCGAGATCAGCTTCACCTTTCACCAAGGGTAGTCTGCAACCCTTAGCCTCTAATGCCTCCATTATTCTCATGACCTTGAAGCAACAACGGACAAAAGCTTTAAGTTCCATGGCAATTCTACTTACACGAGAACATTTGATATAATCCAATGAAACATATTGGCTGAATGGCACACAAGCCAAGAAAATTAAGATCTCTCTCAGGTAGTATCAAAGGTAGCTTAGGTAATTCAACCTATGGGAACAACATACCTAAGCAAATCATTACTGAAAAGGGACTCTTCTATATCCATTACTTCATTCCAATTGCCACTTGAAAGAAAAAAATTTCAATTTGCAGATCAAGAACTTTAGACATCAGATTTTTTTTTTTTTTGTATCTTTGCATATCCAAATCCAAAGGTAATTAAAGTCTGAAAACTAAGATCAAAATTAAGTCCACTTTCCGGAAACAGTTAGAAAAATTAGAAGCCACAATAAAGAAAGTGATAAGCAAATGGATGATAGGTAAGGATTTTTATTAATACTTAGCAATAGCCTCGTAGGACTTACAAGAACTAATGCTACCA
>JAOTAX010032039.1:0-11401 GCA_025629825.1 Erythroxylum guanchezii
AATTTGTGAAAGTGTTTATGAAAGTTTTAGAATGTTTTGAAAAGGGAAGACTTTGAGAAATAAGGATTTAGCCAATTCTTCTAATGTGAAACTTCAGAATTAAAGAGCAAAAGTATTTGCAAAAATGTTTTCGCTTATCTTTCAGTGTATAACCATATTATCCACGAGCTATTTCAGCTCACCCCTCTTTTTTCATCCCCATCTCCAGGTATTCAAGAAGGAGATCGGATGAAAGAAAGTCAGTTCATCCGTTATGTTTGTAATAGTATTTATGTTGAAATTGGTTTTCTTGTAAAAATAAGAGGTTAGATATATGTTATGTATTTTGGAGAAATATGTATTCTTATTTATTTCGGTTTTTGCAATAGTTATTGTATCGTGGCTTGAGAATGCCACTTTGGTGTCATGATGTATATGAATTATGAATTAATATATGGAGTTGGGTTTGTGAAAGATTTTGGGATATGAGTTATGATTGTTTATGAATATGAGTGATTTAGATTGAATTATGAATTTGTATTTTGATTTGAGATGTATATGATTGAGATTGATTCTGATGATGGATTTCTGGATTGAGATTTGTGAAGTGTATTAGGTATAGGATTGTGTTGTGTATGCTGGGTTTCCGGACAGGAGGTCCGATAATGGTTGTTAAGGTTGGATGTGATTTTAGAAGTGTATTTTAAAACATTGCAGATTTTTAGGTTTTGCAAAATGCAGCCGTTGTGTTGCCCACTTTTTGTGGAATTAGGTGTGGCTGGTTTGTGTATTACGGAGAAGGAATAATAAGAGTTTAATTAAATTGATGAGTTGTGAGTTATGATAGGATTTTGAAGAAATAAGTTTTGATTGAGAATAAAATTCCAAGTGGGAAAGTGTTTTTGCTTGTATAAGAGTGTGTTAAGGAACGAATGAAAAAATAAATAAAAAATAATAAATAAAAAAATTATACCGATTTTAGGATTGTTTTAGTCTAAGGTTTCCAACGCAATAGTTTCTTTGTTCACGCGTCGGATGTCGGATCTGCTTCGATTTGTCAGAAATTTGTATCGGTTCGAATTCGTTTTCGTTTGTTTTCGAATTCGATTCGCTTCCGTTCATCGTTTCGTATTTTACAATTTTTGTCCTTCCGCTTTCATTTTGATCCGAGCGAGCGCTTTCGCTTTTGTTTCCGTTTGCCTTTCATTTGTTTCCACGCGCGTTTGCTACCTCCGCTTTTGATTGCATCCGTTCTTTCGTTGCCGTTCTTTCTGCTTCCGTTTTTCGTTTCCAGCATTTTTCCGTTCGTTTTCGCTTTTGATTCCGCTTTTCCAGTTGGGATCCGGTTTCGAGATCGGGTTCCAACAATACTGGTGATGTTTATAAGAACTTTTTGTGCCAAAGAGAAAAGTGATCAGATGAGAAAAAGTTCACATCAAAATTTGCTCTAGTCTCGATCGATAACCAAACGATCTTTGATGGGGGCCAAATTTTAGTATATTGGTCCTTAGTCTTGCATCTTAACATCCAACGGTTAGAATCTGACTTTAAGCTCTCTAACATAATATTTTCTGTCTAGCCCTCCTTGTATACAATTTTGTATTATGTCATATATTGGTGATGTTTATTAGAATTTTTTGTGCCAAAGAGAAAAGTGCCCAGAAGAGAGAAAACTTTCACATCATAATTTGCTCTAGTCTCGATCGATTATCGAACGATCTCTGATGTGGATTAAAGTTTAGTATATTGTTCCTTAGTCTTGCATTTTGACATCAAACGGTTAAAATCTGATTTTGAGCTCTCTAATATAATATTTTCTATCTAGCCCTCCTTATATACGAGTTTGTATTATCTTATATGTTGGGAATGATTGTTAGATTTTTTATGCCAAAGAGAAAAGTGCCTAGAAGAGAGAAAACGTTCAAAACAAAATTTGCTCTAGTCTCGACGGATGACCAAACGATCTCTGATCTAGACGAAATTTTAGTATGTTGTTTCTGTTTCTTAAATCTTGACATCCAATGGTTAGAATCTGATTTGGAGCACTATAACTTAGTATTCTAGGTCTATCCCTGCTCGTATATGAGTTCTTATTTTTTTCATATAATTGTTATAATTATTAGATTATTTTGTGTCGAAGAGAAAATTTCCCAGAAAAGAGAAAACGTTCATATCAAAATTTGCTCTATTGTCGATCGATGACCAAACGATTTATGATTTAGACGAAATGTTAGTATGTTGTTCCTGAGTCTTGCATTATGACATCCAACGGTTAGAATCTAATTTGGAACACTCTAGCATAGTATTTTCTGTCTAGCCATCCTTGTGTACGAGTTTGTATTATGTCATATGTTGGTGATGATTATTAGAATTTTTTTTTGCCAAAGAGAAAGGTGCCCAAAAGATAGAAAACGTTCATATCAAAATTTTCTCTATTCTCGATCGATGACCAAATGATATCTGATCCGAATAAAATTTTAGTATGTTGTTCCTTGGTCTTGCAACTTGACATCTAACGATTTGACTCTGATTTAGAGCTCTCTAATATATTGTTTTCTGTCTAGCCCTCCTTATATACCAATTTGTATTATGTCATATATTGGCGATGATAATTAGATTTTATGTCATATATCAAATTTTCCTCTAGTCTGGATCAATGACCAAACGATCTCTGATTGGGATAAATTTTTAGTATGTTGTTCCTGAGTTTTGCATCTTGACATCCAACGGTTAGAATCTGTTTTGGAGCTCTCTATCTTAGTATTTTCTGCCTAGCCTTCCTTGTATACGAGTTTGAATTAGGTCATATATTGGTGATGATTATTAGATTTTTTTTTGCTAAAGAGAAAAGTGCCCAAAAGAGAGAAAATGTTCATATCAAAATTTGCTCTAGTCTCAATCGATGACCAAATGATGTTTGATCAGGACGAAGTTTCAGTATGTTGTTCCTGAGTCTTGCATCTTGACATCCAACAGTTAGAACCTAATTTAGAGCTTTTTAACATTGTATTTTCTATCTAGCCTTCCTTGTATACGAGTTTGTATTGTCATATATTAGTGATGTTTATTAAAAAATTTTGTGCCAAAGAGATAAGTGCCCACAAGAGAGAAAACGTTCACATCAAAATTTTCTCTAGTCTTAATCGATAACCAAACGATCTCTGATGTGGACTAAATTTTAGTATATTGTTCCTGAGTCTTGCATCTTTACATCCAACGGTTAGAATCTGATTTTGAGCTCTCTAACATAATATTTTCTATCTAGCCCTCCTTATATACGAGTTTGTATTATGTCATATATTAGTAATGATTATTAGATTTTTTGTTCCAAAAAGAAAAGTACCCAGAAGAGAGAAAACGTTAATATCAAATTTTACTATAGTTTCGATGAATGACCAAACGATCTCTGATCAGGACGAAATTTTAGTATGTTGCTACTTAGTCTTGTAACTTGACATCCAACGGATACATTCTGATTTGGAGCCCTCTAATATAGCATTTTCTGTGTAGCCTTCCTTGCCTCTTCAAATCTAACGGTTAAAATCTGATTTAGAGCTCTCTAACTTAGTATTTTTTTTGTCTAGCCCTCCTTATATACCTATTTGTGTTATGTCAAACATTGGTAGTGATTATTAGATTTTTTGTGCCAAAGAGAAAAGTGTCTAGACGAGAGAAAACGTTTATATCAAAATTTACTCTAGTTTTGATCGATAACCAAACGATTTTTGATTTGGACGAAATTTTAGTATGTTGTTCCTAAGTCTTGCATCTTAACATCCAACTATTAGAATCTAATTTGGACTACTCTAGCATATTATTTTCTGTCTAGCCATCCTTATATATGAGTTTGTATTATGTCATATATTGGTAATGATTATTAGATGTTTTGGTGCCAAAGAGAAAAGTGCCCAGAAGAGATAAAACGTTCAAGTCAAAATTTGCTATAGTCTCGATCGATAACGAAACGATATCTGATCTGGACAAAATTTTAGTACATTGTTACTTAGTCTTGCAACTTGTCATCTAACGGTTCGATTCTGATTTGGAGCTCTCTAACATAGTATTTTCTGTCTAACTCGCCTTATATACGAATTTGTATTATGTCATATATTGGTGATGATTACAAGATTTTGTTTATGCCATAGAGAAAAGTGACCAAAAGAGAGAAAACGTTCATATCAAAATTTGTTGTAGTCTCAATCGATGACCAAGCGATCTCTGATCAGGGCAAAATTTTAGTATGTTGTTCCTACGTCTTGCATCTTGACATCCAACGGTTAGAATCTAATTTGGAGCTCTCTAACTTAGTATTTTCTGTCTAACCCTCCTTGTATACGAGTTCGTATTTTGTCATATATTGGTGATGATTATAAGATTTTTTTGTGCCAAAGAGTAAATTGCCCAGAAGGGAGAAAATGTTCATATCAAAATTTGCTTTAGTCTCGATCGATGATAAAGCGATCTCTGATCGGGACGAAATTTTAGTATCTTGTTCCTGAGTCTTGCATCTTGACATCCAACAATTAAAATTTGAGAAGGAGCTTTCTAGCTTAGTATTCTAGGTCTATCCCTCCTTGTATATGAGTTCTTATTTTGTCATATATTGGTTATAAATATTAGATTATTTTGTGTCAAAGAGAAAATTTTCCAAAAGAGAGAAATCGTTCATATCAAAATTTGCTCTAGTCTTGATCTATAACCGAACGATCTCTGATGGGGATTAAATTTTAGTATGTTGTTCTTTAGTCTGGCATCTTGACATTAAATGGTTACAATCTGATTTTTAGCTCTCTAACATAGTATTTTCTATCTAGCCCTTCTTATATATGACTTTGTATTATGTTATATGTTGGTGATGATTGTTAGGTTTTTTAATGTCCAATAGAAAAGTGCCCAGAAAAGAGAAAGCGTTAAAATAAAAATTTACTCTAGTCTCGATCAATGATCAAACGATCTCTGATCAGGACGAAATTTTAGTATGTTGTTACTTAGTCTTGCAACTTGACATTTAACGGTTAGATTCTTATTTGGAGCCCTCTAATATAGCATTTTCTGTGTAGCGTTCCTTGCCTCTTCAAATCTAACGGTTAGAATCTAATTTAAAGCTCTCTAACTTAGTATTTTTTTGTCTAGCCCTCCTTATATACCTATTTGTGTTATGTAAGCACTGGTGGTGATTATTAGATTTTTTGTGCCAATGAGAAAAGTGCCCAGAAGAGAGAAAACGTTCATATCAAAATTTACTCTAGTCTTGATCGATGACCAAACAATTTTTGATTGGGACAAAATTTTAGTATGTTTTTCCTAATTCTTGCATGATGACATCCAACGGTTAGAATCTAATTTGGAGCTCTTTAACTTAGTATTTTCTGTCTAACCCTCCTTGTATACGGTTCCTATTTTTTTTTCTATATTGGTGATGATTATTAGATTTTTTTAATGTCAAAGAGAAAAGTGCCCAGAAGAGAAAAAACGTTCATATCAAAATTTTCTCTAGTCTCGATCGATGACCAAACTATCTCTGATCGGGACGAAATTTTAGTATGTTGTTCTTGAGTCTTGCATCTTGACATCCAACAGTTAGAATCTAATTTAGAGCTCTCTAGCTTAGATTTTTCTGTCTAACCCTCTTTGTATACGAGTTCATATTTTGTCATATATTGGTGATGATTATTAGATTTTTTTGTGCCAAAAAGTAAATTGCCCAGAATGGAGAAAACGTTCATATCAAATTTTGCTTTAGTATGTTGTTCCTGAGTCTTGCATCTTGACATCCAACGGTTAGAATCTGATTTGGATCTCTATAAATTAGTATTTTCTGTCTAGCTCTCCTTATATACGAGTTCATATTTTGTGATATATTGGTGATAATTATTAGATTTTTTTGCGTCAAAGAGAAAATTGCCTTGAGGACAGAAAATGTTCATATCAAAATTTTCTCAAGTCTCGATCGATGACCAAAGGATCTCTGATCGGAACAAAATTTTAGTACGTTGTTCCTGAGTCTTACCTCTTGACATCTAACGGTTAGAATCTGATTAGGAGCTCTCTGACTTTGTATTTTTTTTTCTAGCCCTCTTTGTATACGAGTTTGTATTATGTCATATATTGGTGGTAATTATAAGATTTTTTGCGCCAAAGAGAAAAGTGCACAGAAGAGAGAAAACATTCATATCAAAATTTACTCTAGTTTCGATCAATAACCAAACGATCTCTGATCGGGACGAAATTTTAGTATGTTGTTCCTTAGACTTTCAACTTGACATCCAACAGTTAGATTCTGATTTGGAGCTCTCTAACTTATTATTTTCTGTGTAGCTCTCCTTGTATACGAGTTTGTAATATGTCTTATATTGGTAGTGATTATTAGATTTTTATGTGCCAAAGAGAAAAGTGCCTAGAAGAGAGAAAACGTTCATATAAAAATTTGCTCTAGTCTCAATCAACGACCAAGCGATCTTTGATCAGGACAAAATTTTAGTAAGTTATTCTTGAGTCTTGCATCTTGACATCCAACAGTTATAATCTGAGTTGGAGCTCTCTAAGTTTGTATTTTCTGTCTAGCCCTCCTTGTATGCGAGTTCACGTTTTGTCATATATTGTTGATGATTATTAGATTTTTTTGTGCAAAAGAGAAAATTGCCTAGAAGAGAGAAAATGTTCATATCAAAATTTGCTCTAGTCTCGATCGATAATAAAATGATCTCTGATCGGGACGAAATTTTAGTATGTTGTTCTTAAGTCTTGCATCTTGACATACAACAGTTAGAATCTAATTTGGAGCTCTCTAACTTTGTATTTTCTGTATAGCCCTCCTTGTATACGAGTTTGTATTATGTCATATACTGATGATGTTTATTAGAATTTTTTGTGCCAAAGTGAAAAGTGTCTAGAAGAGAGAAAACTTTCACATTTGCTCTAGTCTCGATCGATAACCGAACGATCTCTGATAGGGACTAAATTTTAGTATGTTTTTCCTTAGTCTTGCATCTTGACATCAAATGGTTAAAATCTAATTTTGAGCTCTCTAACATAGCATTTTCTGTCTAGCCCTCCTTATATACAAGTTTGTATTATGTTATATGTTGGTGATGATTGTTGGATTTTTTATGCCAAAGAGAAAAGTTCCCAGAAGAGAGAAAGCGTTAAAATAAAAAAATTTTAAGTCTCGACAAATGACGAAACGATCTCTGATCGGAACGAAATTTTAGTATGTTGTTTTTAAGTCTTGAATCTTCACATCCAACCGTTAGAATCTGATTTGGAGCTCTCTAATTTAGTATTCAAGGTCTAACTTAGTATTTTTTTGTCTAGCCCTCCTTGTATACGTGTTTGTATTATATTTATACATTGGTGCTTATTATTAGATTTTTTGCGCCAAACAGAAAAGTGTCCATAAGAGAGAAAACGTTTATATCAAAATTTACTCTAGTCTTAATCGATGACCAAACGATTTTTGATCGGGACAAAATTTTATTATGTTGTTCCTGAGTCTTGCATCTTGACATCCAACGGTTAGAATCTAATTTGGAGCTCTCTAACTTAGTATATTCTATTCAACCCTGCTTATATACGGGTTGTATTTTGTCATATATTGGTGATGATTATTAGATTTTTTTTGTGCCACAGAGAAAAGTACCCAGAAGAGAGAAAAAGTTCATATAAAATTTTCTCTAGCCTTGATCTGTGATAGGGACGAAATTTTAGTATCTTGTTCCTTAGTCTTTCCTCTTGACATCCAACGGTTAGAATCTGATTTGGATCTCTATAACTTAGTATTTTCTGTCTAGCCCTCCTTATATATGAGTTTATATTTTGTCATATATTGGTGATTATTATTAGATTTTTTTGTGTCAAAGAGAAAATTGCCTATAGCAGAGAAAAAATTCATATCAAAATTTGCTCAATTCTCGATCGATGACCAAACGATCTTTGATCGGGACAAAAATGTTAGTGTTTTCTATCTTGCCCGCCTTGTATACGGTTCATATTTTGTCATATATTGGAGATGATTATTAGATTTTTTTGTGCCAAAGAGTAAATTGCCCAGAAGAGAAAAACGTTCATATCAAAATTTGCACTAGTCTCGATCGATAACCAAACGATCCCTGAGCGGGACAAAATTTTAGTATGTTGTTCCTAAGTCTTGCATCTTCAAATCCAACGGTTAGAATTTTAATTGGAGCTCTCTATCTTAGTATTTTCTATCTAGCCCTCCTTGTATACGAGTTCGTATTATGTCATATAATTGGTAATTATTATTAGATTTTTTGTGCCAAAGAGAAAAGTGGCCATAACAGAGAAAACGTTCATATCAAAATTTACTCTAGTCTCGATCGATCACTAAATGATCTCTGATCGTTATGAAATTTTAGTATCTTGTTCCTTAGTCTTGCAAGTTGACATACAACGGTTATATTCTGATTTGGATCTCTCTATCACAGTATTTTCTGTGCAGGCCTCCTTGTATACGAGTTTGTCTTATGTCATATGTTGGTGATGTTTATTAGAATTTTTTGGTGATGATTATTAGATTTTTTTTGCCCAGTAGAAAATTGCCCAGAAGAGAGAAAACATTCATATCAAAATTTGCTCTATTCTCGATCGATCACCAAACGATCTCTGATCGGGACGAAATTTTGGTATGTTGTTCCTGAGTCTTGTATCTTGACATCCAACTGTTAGAATCTAATTTGGAGTTCTCTAACTTAGTATTTTCTGTCTAGCCCTACTTGTATACGAGTTTGTATTATGTCATATACTAGTGATGTTCATTAGAATTTTTTGTGCCAAAGAGAAAAGTGCCCAGAAGACAGAAAACGTTCACATCAAAATTTGCTCTAGTCTCTAACATAATATTTTTTGTCTAGTCCTCCTTGAATACGAGTTTGTATTATGTCATATACTAGTGATGTTTATTAGAATTTTTTGTGCCAAAGAGAAAAGTGCCAAGAAGACAGAAAACATTTGCATCAAAATTTGCTCTGGTCTATAACATAATATTTTTTATCTAGTCCTCCTTGAATACGAGTTTGTATTATGTTATATGTTGGTAATGATTACTAGATTTTTTTTGCCAAAGAGAAAATTGCCCAGAAGAGAGAAAACGTTATTGTCAAAATTTGCTTTAGGCTCGATCGATCTACAAACGATCTCTGATCGGGACAAAATTTTAGTATGTTGTTCCTTAGTCTTGCAACTTGAGATCCAACGGTTAGATTCTAATTTGCACCTCTCTAACATAGTATTTTCTGTGTAGCTCTCCTTGTCTACGAGTTTTTATTATGTCTTATATTCGTAATGATTATTATATTTTTTTTGCCAAAGAGAAAAATGCTCATCAGAGAGAAAACGTTCATATCAAAATTTTCTTTATTCTCGATTGATGACCAAACGATCTCTGATCGGAACAAAATTTTAGTAAGTTGTTCTTGAGTCTTGTATCATGACATCTAACGGTTAAAATCTGATTTATAGCTCTCTAACTTAGTATTTTTTGTCTAGCCCTCCTTGTATACGAGTTCGTATTTTGTCATATATTGGTGATGATTATTAGATTTTTTTGTGTCGAAAAGAAAATTGCCCAGAAGAGAAAAAACGTTTTTATCAAAATTTACTCTAGTCTCGATCGATCACCAAACGATCTCTGATCGGGATGAAATTTTAGTATGTTGTTCTTTAGTCTTGCAACTTGACATCCAACGGTTAGATTATGATTTGGAGCTCTCTAAAATAGTATTTTCTATGTAGCACTCCTTGTATACGAGTTTGTATTATGTCTTATATTGATAATGATTATTAGATTTTTTTTTAACAAAGAGAAAAGTGCCTAGAAGAGAGAAACGTTCATATCAAAATTTGCTCTAGTCTCGATCGATGACCAAGCGATCTATGATTGAGATGAAATTTTATTATCTTTTTCTTGAGTCTTGCATCCTGATATCCAACAATTAGAATCTGATTTGGAGCTCTCTAATTTAGTATTTTTGTCTAGCCCTCTTTGTATACGAGTTCGTATTTTGTCATATATTGGTGATGAAAATTAGATTTTTTGTGCCAAATAGAAAATTGCCCAGAAGAGAGAAAACGTTCATATCAAAATTTGCTATAGTCTCGATCGATGACCAAGCGATCTCTGATCGGGATGAAATTTTAGTATCTTTTTCTTGAGTCTTGCCTCTTGATATCCAACAATTAGAATATGATTTGGAGCTACCTGTTGGGACCCCATCTTTTAAACCGGACCCCAACCGGAGAAGCGGAAAACGGAAAGCAAACAAACGGATGGACACAAAACAAATTGCTTACGGAAACAAATGCAAAAGTATAGAATCAAAACGAATCAAATCAGAAAATCGAAGGAACGTATTTCAAAGCGAAACGAATTGGAAGCAAATCGAAGACGAAGCAAACAAACGGTTCAATCGAACTGAAAAATAAATTCCTACATCCGATAACAAACACTTATAGAAAAACTATCGCGTTGGAAACCTATAAGACAAAAACCACATCTGAAATCGGTATAAAATTTTTTTCTTCTTATTGATTCATTCTTTATTCAATCTCATACAAAGCACTTCAATAATTCTCAAACATCCAATATCATCGGACCTCCTGTCCGGAATCTAAATCATAATCAAATCCCATTCGCATTATCCATATCCAAATCAGTCATATGTCAATTCAATATACAATTTCATAATTCATTTACATCACGAAGTAAATGCTTAGAAAACATTAATGGCTTTCCAAGCCATATACAATACCAAAAATCCCAAATACATTAAATACTAACTAAGCAAAATCGAACACAATCCTTGATTTTCCTTCATCCGATCTATTGCTCGATACCTGGAGATGGGGATGAAAGGGGGTGAGCTAGACAGCTCGTGGATAACATGTTCATAGAATGAACAATAAGCAAAAACTTTTGCAAAACTCATTTTCCATTTTATCAAAATTTCACAACAGAAAATTTATCAAAAGCTTATTTCTGAAACTTTTCAACCTTTCAAATTGTTCATAAACAGTTTCCAAAATTTCATGATTGAAAACTCACTTTCTCCTTTCTCAAAATTCTTAAAGATTTCATATATCATAAACAATTTCAAACATATGAATGCATCACAAATATAAACAAAATCAAAATCACTTAACACATTCAAATGGTTTAGGTCGGTCTAAAACGGAACGTACTGCACATTCCCGCATAGCAGTCCTGTGCAGCCGTGAACGGAACATACTACACCTTCCCACATAATGGTCCGGTATAGCCATGAACTTATGGGAGTCCGAAATCGGAGCTCCAGTGCCACTAGCGGGCAAGTGAGAGAAGCCTTTAAAAGGAGACAGTGCACTGACTCGTACTTATGGGACCTAACCAAACCCACATAACACATAATTCATACTTGAAATCAAACTG
>JAOTAX010032132.1:0-11396 GCA_025629825.1 Erythroxylum guanchezii
TGTGAATTTTAATGACATCAGTCTCAAATACTGATTTATTTCGGTGTACCAAGTAAACTAGATACCGGGTGTTACAGTCCTAGTCATTTGCTTTCAATTATAAACATAAGTTATGTACACTGTAATGTTTTTATTATCAATTAAAATAATTTTAACTTTATATCATCAGTTAATTTTCTGATTAAACAAATTATATATATATATATATATATATATACAAATTAATTTATTATGCATAAATAATTGTTAACACTTAAAATTATGCATTTATCACAAGATCATGAAACCAGATTTTTTAAAAAAAATCTTACTTCTTATCACCGACGGAATATAAAATACCGTCGAAAAATCAGTGTATTTTACTGACGAAAATTCTAACGTCGTCGATAAAATAGATTCATTTTCTGACTCGATTTACTGACGGAAACCAGTCCGCTGGTAAATTAGAGTTGTTTTTGCGATGGTATTATACAAATTCCGTCGGTAAATATGAAAACTTTTCGATTATATTAACTACGATTTTTCAACGGAAACTCATCCGTTGGTAATGTTGTCGACGGTAACGTCATTTACGTTTTCTGTCAGTATAATATAACGACGAAAAATCATCTGTTGGTAGTTATCGATGAAAAACAAATAAAATAGCCGTCGTTAAATTTACCTACGGCTGTTTTAACGACGCTTTTTTCCATCGTTGATTTCCGTCGATAATATATTTTACCAACGAAATTCTGCAGTTTACCGACAGTTTCTTCTGTCGGTAAACCACTTATTTCTTGTAGTGGACATATCCTAATTAGGAGATTTTCTAGGTTTTCTAACTACTAATTTATTACATGAAAAAGGAGGATGAAAATTGAGACACAACACATGTCTCTCTCTCCTCTCTTCACACGTTAGAGCTTCTTCTATGGCCCTGCATGGCTAATCTCATTCTTGGACAAAGGAGTTGAAACCTTGGAACATCAAAACTGTGAGATCTAGATGAGTTTATTGATTTAATTTCAACTTTCAAGTTCTATTGTTCTTTCATGCTTATTATTATAATTATCGTTTATGATTGCTAGGAGGCCTACTAGTTAATTGTGTTTGATAATCTATTACTAATCAAGAAGCAACTAGGATTTAGTAATTTCGTTGGTGTTATTAAATCTTTAAAAGAATAATAGGCTAAGTTTCTCTTAATCGTTGGTGGTTAAAGGAACTTTGATTTATTAATCTTTCTATTGCTTAATGTTGTTGTTAGATTAGGTCTTTTGTGCTGGGCTTGGATCGTCTAATAATTAGGGTTAATTGGTTCTTTGGTATTCTTTGTTAACCACACGTGAGGAAACATAGGAAATAATTGTTTCTCCGATAAATAATCAAAGTGAAATTAATTATCATGTATCAAGGATCAGCTGTTAGTTCTGATGATGGATATTTCCTTTGGCCAAGCTAGTTATTATTGATTGTCTTTAAGTTTAATCTTATTAGCTTTATATTTTAAAACCAGACCGAACTAGTAGGTTCGACCTGAACAAATATGAACCGGCCAGGTTTTTGGTCTGGTTTGTGCTCGTAATCTCTCTGAGAAAACCGGCCGATTTCTTTAAAGACTGCCCAGTTTTCCTAAAAATTGGTTAAGTCAGCCTTTTTAAGTTATATGGGACCTATATTCTATTTAATGATATTGGACCCACCATCTTTTAATGATGAGGGACCCACCATTGACATTTAAGTTCCTCTTTTAGCTACACACATCAACCACAACTGTACCTGTAGATGTAAATCTTTTAACTTAAAGTTTTAGTATAATGCATTATAATGAAAGTTGAGCTTTTAAAGTGTAGACTTATAAATCGTTTAAATTATAATTTCGAAATACAACACACGTCTCTCTCTCCTCTTTTAACACCTTAGATTCAATCTTAGTTTAAATTATTAGATTTATTATTAGTCTATTATATATTAATAGACATTATTAGTGCATTTTTATTTTAATAAGGTATTTTATTTTATACTATATTTTTACTTATTCTTATAATTTTTACTTTTTATTTATTATATACCTATTTTATAGCGGTTTAATACCAATTAAACCTTTAAATCTTTTATTTGACCAATTTGATGTGCAGTTCGGTTTTTAAAACATTGATCTTAGTAGTAATTTACATACATTTTCAACTGTCTTTATCTATGGATCGACCATTATTCCCACAACTACAAGTCTAATTTTTAGGAGTAAGGTTTATTTTTGATAGCGCTCGACAAGCTCATTAATATATGAAGAAGCGATTAATCAAGCAAAAAGAACACTACTACATAAAATCAATTGACAATAAATAATTCAATCAATATAAATTAAAGGAAAATTATGTGTGACATTTAATAAGGTTCTCAAGATTAATCAACTCATATTGATCAAGCCAAAAAAATACAATATTTACATTATGTTTATACAACACAAACATTTGTCACCATTATCAATAGAACATACATCTAAAAATTAATGGGACAAATATCAAAATATCAAAAAGTTAGATTACATTATGATTATAAAATGTAAACATTTGTAACCATATCAGTACACATATATGTAAAAGTCAATAGGATAAATATCAAAATATTAAAAAGTTAAAGGCATCGCTAATCGATCTTTGCCTCATTTGTACTTGACTGTGAAGGTTTAGGTTGTGATGATTGTGTCAATGATGTTTGCCTTCTGATTGCATCATCTTGTAATTATTATAAAGTAATACTAGAATATCCTTTAAACCGTAAACCCCTTGGTTTAAATGATAATTGGAATGTATGTGAGTCGACATCTCTAAAAAAAAATTTATTAGCACGTCCAGATGTACCAACTTAGAAAATTGAAGATAAAATATTAAAAACACACTTAGTAATTATTTTAACTAAGAAAAATTAATAAAGAACACATTCCTTACAATATTGCTTTGTTAACTCAATATAGTATTATCATTAACCAAATTTGCATCGCTTAACTATGGTTATAATGAAAACAACTTTTCAGTCATTAAAGCCAACAATAATTAATATAAAATTGAAAAGTTGTATAACTGTGAAGTTGCCTCTATTTTAACTTGATTAAGATAATGATATACATTAGTTGTTGTTTGTTTATAAAATCATATCCATATGGTTGAAGTAAGTTGTACACACTTGTGAAGAAGCTTCAACATGTTAAGTTGAGCTGTCCTTGTTACACTTTCTGTACATATCCTTTCAGAGACAATTTTTTTGGATTTTTTATTTTCTTTAGACAATTTTGTTGTTTTCTTTTTCCAATTTTGGTCTACTAGGCATAACTCTTAGTTGTATCACCTATGCACCACTTGAAGGCCAAAAACTTTTACCTTTAATTGGTTGTAATACATGTTCATACAAAGTCATGAATTGATCATTCCTATATCATGAATTTATGAATGTCTCAACCCTTTCTTTTGAGTTATGGATTGCAGTAATTGCATGTTTTCATGGGCAACCATATAGGAACCTCGCCTGAAAACTACATGTTTGTTATGTACTAATCTTTACAGTATGCTTCCCATCACCCTGTGAAACTTCCCATTCCATACAATTTTCCACTGCATTGCTTCTTTTTTGTTCTTCTTCAACTTCTTCAATATAGTTGGTGTAATATCTTACTTTTACCCAATTACCAAATGTCTTCTATTTGCATGCCTCTTCATCATTCTAATTGTCTCAAGCATGCTAATCACTGGCATATCCCTTGCTAATAGTATCCATCCATTAAAAGTTTCACTCATATTATTGTCAGCTATCGGATATTTAGGCCCTGCTTGGCAATCAGCTGATTGCATTAGCTGTTAACTAATTATATCAACTGGTAGCTGATAGCTGATTTTATCAATTAATTTGAACAGCGGATTGCATTAGCTGTTTGGGTAGAGATGTTTAGTAAAATTAGTTGTTTATGTGTAAAATGACATATGCAGACATGACTTATAAGAATATGAATATTATATATTTTAGTATTTGGTTGAATATTCTTATAAGAATTTAGATTTTAGATATTTAATTCTATAAAAATTAAGTTTATAACTCTAATAATAATAATAATAATAAGAATAAGAATAAGAATAAGAATAAGAACAACAACAACAACAACAACGATGACGACAACAACAACGACGACAACAACAACGACGATAACAACAACAACGACAAAAACAACAACAACAACAACAACAACAACAACAACAACAACAACAATAATAATATTGTGCAGTTCCTCTCCACCAAAATTTCATTGCATAGGGTGACACTATAAACGCAATGAATTAATTATTCAAGTCACGGGGGTGACTTAATTAGTCACCCCTGTGTGGCTAGCCACGGGAGTGACTACTGTCAATATAAGAACGAAGTTACATTTTAAAGGAAGTGAAAGTTGGAAATTTGACAAGAGAATAAAGATGCTTTCCATAATGTCTTTAAGTCACTTTAGTATAAATATAATTAATAAAATTAATAATAATAAGGAATTTAATAATAATAATAATAATAATAATAATAATAATAATAATAATAATATAAAAAAATAATCGAAATTAATATCATCATTTAAAGCAAAGGTTTATAACAATTCAAGAACGACGTCTAACTACCATTAAACTAGAAGCAATATTATCACGAATAGTTGTCATCTCCCGAGTTCTCTATTCTTCAATGTCTTCTTGTGTAGAGTTAACTTCAACATCTTGAAATACATCAGGAGGTATAAATTCAAGATCTTGATTGATGATGCTAAAAGCCGGCTCACCAATTCTACTTCTTCTAATATAGTTATGCAATACAAAAGCTGCACAAATTACTCTATTTTGATCCATTAATGAATACTTGGGCATTTTCTCTAATATCTTCCATCGAGCCTTAAAAACACTGAAAGTCGTCTCAATACAACTTTTCAATGATGAATGAGCTCGATTAAAAACTTCTTGAGATCCTCTTCGATTTGCATCACGAAACTCCGATTGATGATATCTTGTCTTTGGGTAAGGTGTCAAATATCCTTCTCTTTCCGGATAGCCTTTGTCAACCAAGTAATATTTACTTGAGTTTCCATAGAAGCAATATAATTAGTATAAATGATATCATAAAAGCCTAAATCACTAATAGCAAATCCTACAAATCTTTAAATTACCTATCGGTGGTTTTGAAAATTTAAGTCTCGGATTACCGATTGTATCAAGGAAAATACGAGAATCGTGTGCTGATCCCTCCCAATCCGCTAAAACATATATAAATAGTAAGTTAAAGTCACATGCTGCCAATACATTTGTTATTGTTATTTTTTTCCGTCCTCTAACGTAGTGTATGGTTGCTGTCCCCTTTAGTGGGGACAGATGACAAAACAAAAAAAATCTGTCCCTCTGTGTGTTTGGTTGCTGTCCCAAGTGATTTTTGTTCTGTCCTCGGATGACATAAACAAAAATTTTTGTTCCTTTCAAAATCGAAGGACAAAATTTCTTGTCTCTATCTCTGAGACAAAACACATAAGCAACTTCCACAAATACCCCTCCTCCCACTTAAGTAAATTTTTTATTCTTAATTATATTATTAATCTCATCATCATCATCATCATCATTATTATTATTATTATATGAAATTAATTATCTTATCATCATCATCATCATCATCATCATCATCATCATCATCATCATCATCATCATGATGATGATGATGATGATGATGATGATGATGATGATGATGATGATGATGATAAGATAATTAATTTCATATAATAATAATAATAATGATGATGATGATGATGATGAGATTAATAATATAATTAAGAATAAAAAATTTACTTAAGTGGGAGGAGGGGTATTTGTGGAAGTTGCTTATGTGTTTTGTCTCAGAGATAGAGACAAGAAATTTTGTCCTTCGATTTTGAAAGGAACAAAAATTTTTGTTTATGTCATCCGAGGACAGAACAAAAATCACTTGGGACAGCAACCAAACACACAGAGGGACAGATTTTTTTTGTTTTGTCATCTGTCCCCACTAAAGGGGACAGCAACCATACACTACGTTAGAGGACGGAAAAAAATAACAATAACAAATGTATTGGCAGCATGTGACTTTAACTTACTATTTATATATGTTTTAGCGGATTGGGAGGGATCAGCACACGATTCTCGTATTTTCCTTGATACAATCGGTAATCCGAGACTTAAATTTTCAAAACCACCGATAGGTAATTTAAAGATTTGTAGGATTTGCTATTAGTGATTTAGGCTTTTATGATATCATTTATACTAATTATATTGCTTCTATGGAAACTCAAGTAAATATTACTTGGTTGACAAA
Source organism: Erythroxylum guanchezii (assembly GCA_025629825.1). Taxonomy (NCBI): domain Eukaryota; kingdom Viridiplantae; phylum Streptophyta; class Magnoliopsida; order Malpighiales; family Erythroxylaceae; genus Erythroxylum; species Erythroxylum guanchezii. Next base: position 6,340 of record JAOTAX010032132.1, read on the forward strand.
GGCTATCCGGAAAGAGAAGGATATTTGACACCTTACCCAAAGACAAGATATCATCAATCGGAGTTTCGTGATGCAAATCGAAGAGGATCTCAAGAAGTTTTTAATCGAGCTCATTCATCATTGAAAAGTTGTATTGAGACGACTTTCAGTGTTTTTAAGGCTCGATGGAAGATATTAGAGAAAATGCCCAAGTATTCATTAATGGATCAAAATAGAGTAATTTGTGCAGCTTTTGTATTGCATAACTATATTAGAAGAAGTAGAATTGGTGAGCCGGCTTTTAGCATCATCAATCAAGATCTTGAATTTATACCTCCTGATGTATTTCAAGATGTTGAAGTTAACTCTACACAAGAAGACATTGAAGAATAGAGAACTCGGGAGATGACAACTATTCGTGATAATATTGCTTCTAGTTTAATGGTAGTTAGACGTCGTTCTTGAATTGTTATAAACCTTTGCTTTAAATGATGATATTAATTTCGATTATTTTTTTATATTATTATTATTATTATTATTATTATTATTATTATTATTATTATTAAATTCCTTATTATTATTAATTTTATTAATTATATTTATACTAAAGTGACTTAAAGACATTATGGAAAGCATCTTTATTCTCTTGTCAAATTTCCAACTTTCACTTCCTTTAAAATGTAACTTCGTTCTTATATTGACAGTAGTCACTCCCGTGGCTAGCCACACAGGGGTGACTAATTAAGTCACCCCCGTGACTTGAATAATTAATTCATTGCGTTTATAGTGTCACCCTATGCAATGAAATTTTGGTGGAGAGGAACTGCACAATATTATTATTGTTGTTGTTGTTGTTGTTGTTGTTGTTGTTGTTGTTGTTGTTTTTGTCGTTGTTGTTGTTATCGTCGTTGTTGTTGTCGTCGTTGTTGTTGTCGTCATCGTTGTTGTTGTTGTTGTTGTTCTTATTCTTATTCTTATTCTTATTCTTATTATTATTATTATTATTAGAGTTATAAACTTAATTTTTATAGAATTAAATATCTAAAATCTAAATTCTTATAAGAATATTCAACCAAATACTAAAATATATAATATTCATATTCTTATAAGTCATGTCTGCATATGTCATTTTACACATAAACAACTAATTTTACTAAACATCTCTACCCAAACAGCTAATGCAATCCGCTGTTCAAATTAATTGATAAAATCAGCTATCAGCTACCAGTTGATATAATTAGTTAACAGCTAATGCAATCAGCTGATTGCCAAGCAGGGCCTAAATATCCGATAGCTGACAATAATATGAGTGAAACTTTTAATGGATGGATACTATTAGCAAGGGATATGCCAGTGATTAGCATGCTTGAGACAATTAGAATGATGAAGAGGCATGCAAATAGAAGACATTTGGTAATTGGGTAAAAGTAAGATATTACACCAACTATATTGAAGAAGTTGAAGAAGAACAAAAAAGAAGCAATGCAGTGGAAAATTGTATGGAATGGGAAGTTTCACAGGGTGATGGGAAGCATACTGTAAAGATTAGTACATAACAAACATGTAGTTTTCAGGCGAGGTTCCTATATGGTTGCCCATGAAAACATGCAATTACTGCAATCCATAACTCAAAAGAAAGGGTTGAGACATTCATAAATTCATGATATAGGAATGATCAATTCATGACTTTGTATGAACATGTATTACAACCAATTAAAGGTAAAAGTTTTTGGCCTTCAAGTGGTGCATAGGTGATACAACTAAGAGTTATGCCTAGTAGACCAAAATTGGAAAAAGAAAACAACAAAATTGTCTAAAGAAAATAAAAAATCCAAAAAAATTGTCTCTGAAAGGATATGTACAGAAAGTGTAACAAGGACAGCTCAACTTAACATGTTGAAGCTTCTTCACAAGTGTGTACAACTTACTTCAACCATATGGATATGATTTTATAAACAAACAACAACTAATGTATATCATTATCTTAATCAAGTTAAAATAGAGGCAACTTCACAGTTATACAACTTTTCAATTTTATATTAATTATTGTTGGCTTTAATGACTGAAAAGTTGTTTTCATTATAACCATAGTTAAGCGATGCAAATTTGGTTAATGATAATACTATATTGAGTTAACAAAGCAATATTGTAAGGAATGTGTTCTTTATTAATTTTTCTTAGTTAAAATAATTACTAAGTGTGTTTTTAATATTTTATCTTCAATTTTCTAAGTTGGTACATCTGGACGTGCTAATAAATTTTTTTTTAGAGATGTCGACTCACATACATTCCAATTATCATTTAAACCAAGGGGTTTACGGTTTAAAGGATATTCTAGTATTACTTTATAATAATTACAAGATGATGCAATCAGAAGGCAAACATCATTGACACAATCATCACAACCTAAACCTTCACAGTCAAGTACAAATGAGGCAAAGATCGATTAGCGATGCCTTTAACTTTTTAATATTTTGATATTTATCCTATTGACTTTTACATATATGTGTACTGATATGGTTACAAATGTTTACATTTTATAATCATAATGTAATCTAACTTTTTGATATTTTGATATTTGTCCCATTAATTTTTAGATGTATGTTCTATTGATAATGGTGACAAATGTTTGTGTTGTATAAACATAATGTAAATATTGTATTTTTTTGGCTTGATCAATATGAGTTGATTAATCTTGAGAACCTTATTAAATGTCACACATAATTTTCCTTTAATTTATATTGATTGAATTATTTATTGTCAATTGATTTTATGTAGTAGTGTTCTTTTTGCTTGATTAATCGCTTCTTCATATATTAATGAGCTTGTCGAGCGCTATCAAAAATAAACCTTACTCCTAAAAATTAGACTTGTAGTTGTGGGAATAATGGTCGATCCATAGATAAAGACAGTTGAAAATGTATGTAAATTACTACTAAGATCAATGTTTTAAAAACCGAACTGCACATCAAATTGGTCAAATAAAAGATTTAAAGGTTTAATTGGTATTAAACCGCTATAAAATAGGTATATAATAAATAAAAAGTAAAAATTATAAGAATAAGTAAAAATATAGTATAAAATAAAATACCTTATTAAAATAAAAATGCACTAATAATGTCTATTAATATATAATAGACTAATAATAAATCTAATAATTTAAACTAAGATTGAATCTAAGGTGTTAAAAGAGGAGAGAGAGACGTGTGTTGTATTTCGAAATTATAATTTAAACGATTTATAAGTCTACACTTTAAAAGCTCAACTTTCATTATAATGCATTATACTAAAACTTTAAGTTAAAAGATTTACATCTACAGGTACAGTTGTGGTTGATGTGTGTAGCTAAAAGAGGAACTTAAATGTCAATGGTGGGTCCCTCATCATTAAAAGATGGTGGGTCCAATATCATTAAATAGAATATAGGTCCCATATAACTTAAAAAGGCTGACTTAACCAATTTTTAGGAAAACTGGGCAGTCTTTAAAGAAATCGGCCGGTTTTCTCAGAGAGATTACGAGCACAAACCAGACCAAAAACCTGGCCGGTTCATATTTGTTCAGGTCGAACCTACTAGTTCGGTCTGGTTTTAAAATATAAAGCTAATAAGATTAAACTTAAAGACAATCAATAATAACTAGCTTGGCCAAAGGAAATATCCATCATCAGAACTAACAGCTGATCCTTGATACATGATAATTAATTTCACTTTGATTATTTATCGGAGAAACAATTATTTCCTATGTTTCCTCACGTGTGGTTAACAAAGAATACCAAAGAACCAATTAACCCTAATTATTAGACGATCCAAGCCCAGCACAAAAGACCTAATCTAACAACAACATTAAGCAATAGAAAGATTAATAAATCAAAGTTCCTTTAACCACCAACGATTAAGAGAAACTTAGCCTATTATTCTTTTAAAGATTTAATAACACCAACGAAATTACTAAATCCTAGTTGCTTCTTGATTAGTAATAGATTATCAAACACAATTAACTAGTAGGCCTCCTAGCAATCATAAACGATAATTATAATAATAAGCATGAAAGAACAATAGAACTTGAAAGTTGAAATTAAATCAATAAACTCATCTAGATCTCACAGTTTTGATGTTCCAAGGTTTCAACTCCTTTGTCCAAGAATGAGATTAGCCATGCAGGGCCATAGAAGAAGCTCTAACGTGTGAAGAGAGGAGAGAGAGACATGTGTTGTGTCTCAATTTTCATCCTCCTTTTTCATGTAATAAATTAGTAGTTAGAAAACCTAGAAAATCTCCTAATTAGGATATGTCCACTACAAGAAATAAGTGGTTTACCGACAGAAGAAACTGTCGGTAAACTGCAGAATTTCGTTGGTAAAATATATTATCGACGGAAATCAACGATGGAAAAAAGCGTCGTTAAAACAGCCGTAGGTAAATTTAACGACGGCTATTTTATTTGTTTTTCATCGATAACTACCAACAGATGATTTTTCGTCGTTATATTATACTGACAGAAAACGTAAATGACGTTACCGTCGACAACATTACCAACGGATGAGTTTCCGTTGAAAAATCGTAGTTAATATAATCGAAAAGTTTTCATATTTACCGACGGAATTTGTATAATACCATCGCAAAAACAACTCTAATTTACCAGCGGACTGGTTTCCGTCAGTAAATCGAGTCAGAAAATGAATCTATTTTATCGACGACGTTAGAATTTTCGTCAGTAAAATACACTGATTTTTCGACGGTATTTTATATTCCGTCGGTGATAAGAAGTAAGATTTTTTTTAAAAAATCTGGTTTCATGATCTTGTGATAAATGCATAATTTTAAGTGTTAACAATTATTTATGCATAATAAATTAATTTGTATATATATATATATATATATATATAATTTGTTTAATCAGAAAATTAACTGATGATATAAAGTTAAAATTATTTTAATTGATAATAAAAACATTACAGTGTACATAACTTATGTTTATAATTGAAAGCAAATGACTAGGACTGTAACACCCGGTATCTAGTTTACTTGGTACACCGAAATAAATCAGTATTTGAGACTGATGTCATTAAAATTCACA
>JAOTAX010032143.1:0-11395 GCA_025629825.1 Erythroxylum guanchezii
CTTCCATTCAACTCCAAAAATCACTTTTTACAACACTTAATCACTAATAATCTTTCAAAACACTAAATTAACACCATGACCAGATTTTTCATCCCCCAAACAACACAGTATTTATGAACACACACGTAAATGCTATTTTCCATGCAAATGATAGTAACTTATTAATTTTATTGCATAAATCCCCAACTCTAAGGATTTATTCACTACTTACCTGCTGAAAACTACGAGCTCTTCAAGCTCTAAACTCCACACGATTTTCGTACTTCACTGAGTATAATGACCAGCTTCTAGTGTTTCTTAAGGTAGAGGACACAAATAACAAAGTGGGTTTGGTGTAGGAAAAGAAAAGCACAGAAGTCTCTTAGAAAGTGTTTGATGGAAAACTTAGTGTTTCCAAAGAAAGTTTGAAGAATATAATAATAAAGAAGGGGTTTAGACAAGACTTAACATGTCAACTCTCAAAGAATAATAACCTACTTCTAACAAGAGTACAAAAGCCTAAGTGACACTTGTCACTTTCCCACTACCTAAGCTCTAACTTAGTTTCTTTTGAAACTAAGCCTTAACTTTCATCTTTACAATCCAACTATCTCCAAATATCTTGTGTATATATATATATATATATATATATATATATATCTCACAATACTCCATAAATTTCAAAGGTAACTACTAAATTCACCAACATTCACAAATACGATATTTCCACTAATCACCAATATTTCCAATGTAAAAACATTCATAACTCTCAAAAATTCACAAATCAATTCACTTATACCCGGAATTATTCATGAATGCATGTACAATTATTTTCATGTGCAGATAAATTCACATATAAGTGTATGACATATTATGCATGAACATGGAAGGGCATCTCTAACTCTTATTAATCACTCACATTTACCATTCTAACCTTCCCATAAGTAATGGGATGTTACAGAGAGGGGGGGGGGGGGAATACCTGATGCCATTATCTATGCTGTTGTCGGAGGTGGTGCCTTTATCGTAGTATGCGACTGATCGCCCCTCTTTATATTTTTTGCTTTAATTTTTGGTCCACCTCTACTGTGCATCGCTTATTAATGCTTGCCTCTACTTTCCGCGAAAACTCACCATATCTCTGCGCTTTCGCAAGCTCCAGCTGATGTGCATTTTTTGTTTTGCTTCATTACACTACATCGTTTTTGCCTGGTTAGTTATCCACTTGCTACATAGTCGTTTCTCCTATCTTCTGTTGCATTGTTTTTGGCTGCGTTGCGTGACAGTTCGCCCGTCTCTCTATTTTTTGGTTTAATTTTTGGTCAACCTCTACTATACATCTCTTATTAGGACGTTTTATCTACTTTGGCCAAAGCTAGCCTCATATGGGGGTGTCTAATTTTAGTCACCCCCATGACTAGCCATGCACTACAGGTCTTGTCACGATCATGCTAATGCATGATCGTGCACCCTATGAGTAAGGGGTTCTGTCACGATCGTTCGTGCACCCCTCTACTGTCCGCGAAAACTCACCAAATGTCTGCATTTTTGCGAGCTCCAATTGATGTGCATTTTTTGTTTTGCTTCATTACGTTGCGTCGTTTTTGCTTGGTTAGTTATCCACCTGCTGCGCAATCGTTTCTCCTATCCTCTACAACGTCATTTTTGGTTGTGTTGCACGACAGATCTTTCCTCTCTCTATTTTTTGGTTTAATTTTTAGTCCACCTCTACTATACGTCTTTTATTAGGACGTCTTATCTACATTAGCCAAAGCTAGCCATGCATGGGCGTGACTAGCGTGACTATTAGTAAGTGGTTCTGTCATATGAATAAAGGGTTCCGTCACAATCGTGCACCTCTGCTGTCCGCAAAAACTCACCAAATGTTTGCGTTTTCGTAAGATCCAGCTGATGTGCGTTAGTTATCCACCTACTGCGCAGTCGTTTCTCGTGTCCTCTGCTACATCGTTTTTGGCTGCGTTGCCATTTTGCTTCATACTTCCAGCTTGCACTGCCATCTGCTGCATGCTTTGTTCATGGACTATTGTTTTTTGTTCCTCCCAACAAATACTGTAAATTTAATAGCTACACCTAATTTTGCGTGAGGAGATCTAAGTAATTGTCAAACAGTAAAGCTGGTGGAAGAAGATGAATCGTTAACAGTCGCGTTATTAGTGGTATGAATAAATTTCTTCTTCATCTGCGCAGTTCTCCACTCTGCTTCATTGCATATCTTTGGTTACAATCTTCTCTCCACATATTCCAATTCCTCAGCTCAAATACTAACAGGTAAATGGCCATTGTTGTTTGTTTAACTTATTCTTCTAAATATTTTATAACAGCAGTAGAACAAAGGGAAACGTCCATCACCGTCACCGAACTTTTTAAATAGGAAATGTAAAACTACTAGTTTACTATAGAGGTTTAGTGGGTGGAGGCTTCCTCAAAATAAAGTTTGTTGTTGAGATAGTGACTTCAAGCGTCATATAGGACCAATCCTTAGTTTAAATAACTAACGATGGTGGCTATGGAGGAATTTACTTGAATTTTGCTCTTTTGACTGCCTCCCTTTTCATTCTATAACACCGAAAAAAAATCATGGGTTGGAAACTAGTGGAGAAACAATGCATAGGTTCACGAACTTCTGATTCTGTCCTTATTTCGTGAGTAGAGATAGTTCATCTCCTTTTGTTGGTTATTTTCAGCAAAGTTCACTCTTTAGATTTTTGTTTTACAAATCTACAAAACCTCAGGTGTTATTAAGCGAATTCCTTATCAGAAAAAAAAAGAAAGAAAACATCTTGCAATGTAAATTGAAAATTGTACTACAGAAATGGACCCCTTTTCCAAGCAAGTAAATGTCAGCTGACTCTTAGTCTAGAAGTTAAAACTAATCAGAATTTAAAAGCATCAATTTATCTCCATAAGTTTAGTTAAAACCACCTTTTTTCTCTCCTTCTTTTGGAGTCTGTTTGAAGATTTATTTCCAAGTGGACCTGTTTCCCTAAAAAAATATTGGCCTGTATATTTTAATATTTTCAGTTATGAGTTTTCTATCTATAAAAATGTTTATTTTCTTTAGTTTAAAAATAGCAAGTGTTAAGTGGTGTACAATGTCTCCTACACCGCTTAATGCTTCATTCTATCTTCTTTATGTTTGCCATATCTTATTTGCAAATCGAGGATATTTGTTTTCTCTTGATTTTTTTCTGTTTGTTGACTTTAATAACTTTTTCTTACAATTTGTTTTAGCTGCGTATTTTGCTTGTTCTTAATATGTATTTATTTTTAAAAGTGCAAGATGGTTAAAATTGGTAATTATATGCAAAATCGCAAGACGATTAACAATGGTAAATCTTTATCAAATATAAATGATGAACAAAATGAACCTAGTATGTTAAAGGAGTTAGAAGCTATAGAGGCTCTTAGTCAATAGTCCGATGCTACAGTTGGAACTTCAAATAACGCACCTAGCCTAGAAGGACAAGTTATTAGTACTGGTAATGTGATCTTCAAAATTATATGATTGTACATTTAAATTTTTAATATAATGTTTTATATGTCAATTAATTTTTATTTTTTAAATAGGAATTTTAAATTCTAAAAAAACTTGGACAAGGACTAAAAATTAACGCTAGACTTGCCAAGAAGAAGCTGAAGGAAAACAAATTGATGTTCAATTTCCTCCTCTATATTATAAGGTATGTGGCGGAAGTTACTATATGCATTTGACAACTTACACCAGTTCGTGTCTCTAGTTGGAAAGAGATTTCAAAGGATGATATGAAGGCCATGTGGTTATTTTTAAAGGTATGACACTGTTTTTTTTATTGCAATAAAGTTAGTTTAATTGCAATAGAGTTTAATTTTGCTATTGCATTAATTTTCCTAAATTTATTTTTTTATGAATTTTAGGATAAATTCAATTTCTCGAAGCAGGTGCAATCTTATGTCATGCAACAAGAGCATGCACAATATAAAAATCATCGTTATCATTTGCACAAAAGCTATCTCAAGAGCAAAGATTATCTAAAGGATTTGAAGGAAGGTGATTGGCAATGGTTGATTGAGAATAAATCGAAGACTCTAAATTTTAAGGTAATTTTAAAATTTAAGTACTTTAACTTATTTTGTTAGTTGTTTTCTTTTATTAAGAACAAATTATTTATCAATTTATAGGAACAAAGTGAAAGAAACACAAGTAATAGGGGAAATCAATAGATGAAATCAATTTCTGGTACAAAGTCGATTGTACAAAGTGCATATGGGATGGTAAAGTTAAATTTTATTTACTTAAAATTAAAATTATATTTTCCTAAAAAATAAGTTCCAATTAATCATTAATTTTCTTTGTCTTTTCTTTGTCTTTTTTCTTTTTAGAAAGGTAAAGATTCTAATGAGTGGCTCGATGCTATTAAAGTTTTTAAGGTATCACAACAAAAGACAAATGGAACTTGGTCTGTTCCAAATGGAGAAGAAATAATGGTATGAAAGTTATAGTCAAATTAGATTTTTTTAAAAAAAATTTAAAATTACTTTACTAAATTTTCAAATTCTATCTAAATATGCAGAATAAGCTTCAAGAAGAGGGAGAGAAAAATAAAGAAAAGATTTCGTCTGCAATTCTACCACTCGTTGAGCATTTCGGCCTTGTCCTAGAAAGAAAGTCAAGTTATTCACGCGGTTTAGGCGTTAAAGGGATAACATATAAGTCCCGAGAAAAAAGTGAAATTCTAGTTGAAGTTGAGGTTGCAAAAAAACATTCAAGTGATTTAGACGATGAAGTTGCAAGGCGTACTGAAATCACAAAAACACAAAATGAAAAGATTCAAGCTCAAAATGAGAAGATTCAAGCTCAAGATGCAGCTATTGAGAAGCAAGCCACATAAATGAAACAAAATTTAGTTGTTTTTGCACATTTGGCAAATACTGGAGTAATTCCTCGTTTGTTACTCAATTTTTCTACCTTAATTTTCAATCCATCAAGTGCCATAGCTTCAAATATCCTAACTACTCAAGTAAGTTTATAAATTTATAAAATCTATAATAGTTAGTGTCACTTCTTATCATTATCATTATATTATTATAAAGTGTTAGTACTAAATTTATAGTTTAATATTTTATAAAATAATTAACTGATTTTTTTATTTATTTTGTAGGAAACAAATCAATAATGAACTTCATCATGAAGAATAGCCAGGAAATTTTACCTTAAAAAGTTTTAACTTAAAGTAGTACGTAGTAGTTTGAGATAATTGTAATAAATAATTTTTCTTGGATATTAAAATATCCAATTTAATATATTGGAAATTAGAATTTTGTACATTTTGGTGATTTTTATATATTTTATATATACTAATAATTTTTATTTGCTTGTCTTATAATATCTTGGCACAAAAATCCGTATCATTTGTGACAACCTCTATTTTATGGCCACCAATGCAAAAAATTTTATCGATTAAGTAATTACATTGTTAAATTTAATAATATTATTTGTGACAAACACGAACACATTAGTGATAAATTTATTGTAACATATATTCTTTATTTAGTGACAACATTATTGTAACATATAACTTTCAAACTTGTGACGAAATTTGTTAGACAATATAGCCACTGATGCAAATTTCTTTTACAACTAATATAATTCCGTTGATGAATTGATAGTTTTATTTGTGATAATAATAAACAAATTAGTAACAATACTTTTTGTAAAAACCAATTTTCATTTTTGAGACAAAAATGATGCTGACACTTTCTTATTAAAATATTGGTGACCAAGAAGTAATGGACACTAATAAAAAAATTATTAGTGATAAATATTTTGTCACTATTTATAATTATTTTATTGGCGATAATGTTGTAACAATAAAATAAAGTACCGTTACGACTTTATTTGTCACTACTTTAATTATCTATGTCAAAAAACTAGTCAAAAATATGTAAAGTTGTGACTATATAGTGTTGTCACATATTCCATAGGTTTTAGCGTCATCACTTTTGTCACAATATAATGAAGTATTGTTACAACTTTATTCGTCACTACTTTATATTATTTGTGTCGACAAATTTGTCATAAATAAGTACAATTGTTGTGACCATATAATATTGTCACACATTTGATAGGTTTTAGTGTCGGCAATTTTGTTAAAATAAAATGAAGCACTGTTATGACTTAATTCGTCACTATATATTATTTGTGATGATAAACTTGTCATAAATATGTAAAATTATTGTGACCACATAGTTTTGTCACACATTTCACAAGTTTTAATGTTAATATTTGTGTCACAAAAGTGTTGCATAATTTTGACCATTTCTTAAATTAGTCACTATTTCATTAGTGACGGAGATATTTGTGACGGGAAGTGACGACTTTAAAAATTAGACACTATTAATAATAGTGACAAATATTACTGCTTTTAGTGACAACTTTTACTTTAACTAAAAATACAATTTCTTGTAGTGCGAGTACAGTGGAATAATTACGAAACTTTTTCACAAATTGATTTCACAAAAACCAAGATCTCTTTATTTATATAAAATGATTAATACATAAATCATAATAAAGCGTGAACCTAAATTCATACATTATTTTGAAGTTTGATCATGTTCTTATCGTATTCTTGGAACCATTTTCAAAACCAATCGATCTTAACCACCGTAGCTGCTCAATGTCTAACCTCTAACGGTATCCTTAGAATGTGTTAAGAGAATTTTGTAACTTTTACAAAAAGGGTTAAGCAAGAAATTCTAGCTCTATTAGAGCTTAATCCTATTTATAATAGGTTTTTTAGTAATTTAATTGAATTTAAATTCTAATTTCAAATAAACTTTAATTAAAATTACAAATAATTCTAATTAAATGTCAATTATGCCCAACTTAGATTCAATATCTCATATTAATCCTTATTTATAAATATCTCATATTTAATCATAAAGTTTTTCAAACTTTAACAATCAAGTCTAACTTGATTAAAATAACTTTGCTCTCTTCATCATATTCTATATATGAGACCAATTAGGTTCCCAAACATGTTAGCGATGATTATAAATTATAATTCTAAAACATGTTAGCAATTATTATAAATTCTAATTCTAATTCATAATTAAAATTAGATAAATTAAAACTCCTTTTAATTTATCTTTAATTATCTAATTAAATAATTTATAATCATAGATCAAGATTGACATCTAGCAATACATCATGACTACCCAAATATTTAGAAATGTCAAATTAGTTTTGACTAACCTATCCACGTATGATTTTTCCGTATAATTCAATCATTTCATCATACAATGTTCCGATTAAACATAGATCATAAAATTAATCCCTACTATATTTTCAGTCCAATCATATTAGTTCTCCACCATTACCTATTGATTCAATTAATGACATTTGTAAACTATTTACAAATGTTATTCCACCTTGGCCAAGGATTTCCCAAATTAGTACTAATCGAGAACAACGAAATATTCTTCCTAATTACTTTAGGGTGATGAATCCTATCTTGATCACACAACTATCTCCTTATAGTTTATGCGATATCCAATGCCTACCGATTGACCAACCCATGATTAAATAGGTCAAAAGTAGTATCAAAATGTAGCATTTCCTATACAAGATAACTTTGGAGACCTTAAGTCAAATGATTACTTATACAATCATCACAATGAGAATTACATAAACATACAAGTAATGTTACAAATGGATTTCTCATATTAGGTTTGTTTAGTGAACTTATGCTCTAACAAGCACCCACACATATATTTAAGTATCTCCATACTTTAGCCTATGAGATTGACTACTTCCTTCATAAGGAAAAGCATAACGTGTGTTGGTCTTTTGCATTATATTAATGTCCAATCTTAATAGAAAAATGACTACGAACAATTTAAGGATAATACATAATTGCAATCTCATAATTATAATTTCATTTGTAATGTATAATTATCCCATGGAATTTATCATATACATCTAAGCATGTTTAAGATAAAGTATGCCTTTAAATTATATTGTCACTAAATTGTAATTAAAGCGATTGGTTGTAGGGTCTAAACTAACAATATACCAATGTTGGGTTTTGAAGGGGCCTGGGGATAAATTGACCCAGATCCAAATGAACTCATATACAATTAGGACATCATATCTCAACCCAAAACCTCAAGACATAGGTTATGAGTCCTACATTTGCATATTACTCACTTTATCCATATGTCTCTCTCCGAAGTGGGATGACTCCACTTGTGAAGTTCCAATATCTCCCCCTCACAAGTGGATCTATCCATATCAGACTAGCATGCCCTCAACCTATAGCTTATGCAAAGCCATTTGAGTCACTCCAATATAAATTCATAAATCTTTATTCATCAGACTTTGCCAACTTGGCTCTGATACTAATGTTGGGTTTTGAGGGGGCCTAGGGAGAAATTGGGCCAGATCCAAATGATCTTATATACAACTAGGATATCATATCTATATTCAAAACCTTAAGGCATTGGGTTATTACTCCTATCTTTGCATATGTCTCACTTTATCTATATGTCTCTCTCCGATGTGGGATGGCTCAACTTGTGAAGTTCGAACACATATTTATGATAGGTTTTTCGTCACCAAAGTGGCCAAGCTTTGGTGTTTAATGGATATTAATTTATGAAATATTTTATTCAATCACTCATGCTTTATGGATGTTTATTAAGAAAAAAAGTCATGGGTATTTGAAGTTCACTAATTATAAAATATTTCAAGATTATCCAAAGGTTAATTAATTAATTTTATAATTTGTGGACATGAACTGTTAATTTATATGTTTAGAATGAATATGTTTAGTATATTCAAAGATAGCTAGCATGTTTATTAAAGGTATATTTAATTAACAATTGAGTAATATAAAATTAGTGTCAATATTGTAATTATAGTATGTCTTAGAATCGCCCAAAGGAAATCTTAGATATACACCAAATGTTTTGTGTGGAATAATTATTTTGAATCTAATTTAAGTGTTAAGTTTTATGACTCAAAGAATTAATGTGTGAGCATTCTATTATGTTTTTCAGTTTTTGCTCCTGTTAACTTTAATTCGGTTGGTTCATTTGTTCCATCTTTTATGGATTAAATTACTCTGACTGGTGTGATTAAATCCAATTTCACCTTGGTGTATTGGATCTTAATTTGGCACTCCAATTTGAGAAACCAATTGATATTACCAATGCAAGCACTACCGATGAGAAATCTTTCTACAAAGCTTAGGAAAGATCGAACAAATTGAGCTTAATTTTTATATGAATGACTGTTGCTAACAACATTAAGACAACTCTTCCCAATATTGAAGTTTCTAAAGAATTTATGAAATTTGTGAAAAAGCATTCCCAAACTGCTATTAAGTCACTTGCGGGGACATTAATAGCTAAGTTGACCACTATGAATTTTAATGGTTTACGAAGCATGTATGAACATGTCATTGAAACGAAAAATATAGTAGCAACACTAAAGACATTGGGTATGAAAGTTGATGAATTTTTCCTAGTACAATTCATTCTTAATTATTTACCTTCTGAGCAGTATGGGCCATTCCAAAAGAATTATAACACTATAAAGGATAAGTGGAATGGAAATGAATTAGCCTGTATGCTTGTTCAAGAGGAGACAAAGCTTAAGAATCAAGGGACCCATACCATTAATTTGGTAGGTCATCAAGAAGCTAGAAAGAAGCTCAAAAGGAATTATGGAAAAGGAAAGGGCAAGCAAAGACCACTTAAAGTTAATAAATCCTCTAGTCAAGTTCATAAGAAGGAACATAAAGGTGATAGATGCTATTTTTGCAAGAAACTTAGGTATTATCAGAAAGATTGCCTAACACATAAAGCCTGGTTCGAAAAGAAAGGTAAGCTTAGTGCTTTAGTATGTTTCAAATCTAATTTAGATAAAGTTCCTTATATTAGTTGGTGGATTGATTCTGGTTGTATCACTCATGTTTCGATACCTTGCATGGATTCCTTACAACCCAAACCGTAAAACCAAATGAAAAGTTTATTTTGATGGGGAACTACATCAAATCTCTAGTTGAAGCCATAGGAACTTATTATTTCATTTTAGATATTGAACATCATTTAGATTTATTTCAGGCACTTTAAGTACCTTTTGTTGCTCGTAATTTAGTTTCCTTATCTAAACTTGATTTTGTTGGTTAAACTTTGGGAGTGGATGTTTCAGTTTATTTAAAAACAATTGCCTTATTAGTTATGGTATTCTTTATGATGGCCTATACAAGTTAAATCTTGATAACCTTTTTGCTCCTACTAACCCTACATCATAATGTTGATACTAAACGTGGTTTAATTAGTGAAAGTTCAGCTTTCTTATGTGACACGACCCGCCTTTTGGGCCGTGTTGGCACTAGGGAATGGGTAGGCTTAACGCCACCAAAACCCATAGTAAGCCCAACTTTTCTATGTTCTACTAAAAATCCGGCATGACCACTCATTTATCTGATAATCCTTATACCTGCTTAATAGGTTGTAAGAAGTAAGGACATAAATCTACAATGCTCACATCCAACATCTACTTATCATCAACCAACATCGTTCTCAATAACACAACATTTTCATACATGTTTTATGTACATATGGTTATGACAAATCATGGAGCAGCTATAAGCATTTGCACTAAACATCATGCCAAAAACATTACTTGTCTGCTTATCTAAGCGATTCTCAAAAGGCTTAGATTTCTCTCTTGTCCGATCCGCTAATCTCCTGAAATGATGATAGTGAGGTGTGAGTCTACAACGCGACTCAGTGAGATATAAACATACTATCATGCTTGTGAGGCTAGGTAATACAAGGCTAGCTTCACAAGAATGTTCTATAGCAATTCTGAGCAACAATGCATAGTATCAATGAATACACAGGTAGTAATCTCAAATGCGGCAATAACATGAGTATTAATAAATAAGCTCAATATGAATTGTTCAAAGCAAACATGAATCTGGTTCTGAATTCTGTTCTGAGTTCTGGGTTCTTTTCTTTTCTGATTTCTTTCTAGATTCTGAGTTCTTTCTCATTTCTGAGTTCTGATTATTTCTGAAATTCTTAGGAAGAGACAGAGGCATGCTAGTATGGCATATCTCTCCTTTTCTGATTCTAGACAAGGTCGGCCTAACCTTGCCCCTAGAGGCCTGCCCTCTCCAGGTAGGACCCAGATCTAACCCATCACCGGCGGATTTTCTATGTGCACATAGGCTGATAATATACCCTATCAGCTGGGTATTCTGAGAACTCACCAATCATGGTTAACATGGAAAATATGATTCATCAAAGTATCGCAATCAATAGGTTCAACAAATAAGGGAACCAGAAGATGCAAAGAATATGAAATCATCTGGTCAATCTGGCATACAACATGTTAGACTCAACT
>JAOTAX010032314.1:0-11383 GCA_025629825.1 Erythroxylum guanchezii
CCTCAAACAATCTACGACAATGCATTCACATCTATATCACATTCAGGGATATATTACCACAGTACAATATTGATTTCATATTCCGTAATATATTCACTAATACAAATGCATTACATCATTATTTGTCATATCCAACCATTATATAGTTATTACAAAAACTTTTAACAATTCAGAATCATACACTTTATATACAAGCCCAAAACAAACTCCAAGTACATTTTTTATCAAAACAAGACTCAGACTCCATTGGCCATTGCGGTTGACTCGTCCCAGTCCTTATAAT
Source organism: Erythroxylum guanchezii (assembly GCA_025629825.1). Classification (NCBI taxonomy): domain Eukaryota; kingdom Viridiplantae; phylum Streptophyta; class Magnoliopsida; order Malpighiales; family Erythroxylaceae; genus Erythroxylum; species Erythroxylum guanchezii. The sequence goes on from JAOTAX010032314.1 coordinate 284, forward strand.
CTTTACTTTAAACCTAAACAGGGCAAATCGACCGTGTTAAGCATCACGAAATTCTAATATCGAAACCATTGTTATAATCTTATAAAGAATCTCAAATTCTCAATAAAATACGTCATCAATAGTCTTGTAAAATCTTTTCATACGGACATTCTAAAACCAAAACGTGGGATAAACCGCATTAGGCCAAACACAACTCTTATATTCAAGTACAAGCAATAGTTAAGCGCTGGTTAAACCAGAATCACCTAGACCATGCTCTGATACCAAAAAGATGTGACACCCTAATACCCCTTAGGAGGATATGTGGATGCCACACAAGACAGTACAATCAAATCAAAACATTTTACGGAAGAATAGCATTCAAAAATAAACATTCCAAAATGTACGAAACATTTCATATATACATTTCTTGAATCTTAAACAAACATATATTATATCACAAAAGCTTAATACAAATTTGTTCCAAAAATCGAAACTAGCCTGAAACATAGTTATTACAAAAACTTTTAACAGTTCAGAATCATACACTTTATATACAAGCCCAAAACAAACTCCAAGTACATTTTTATCAAAGCAAGACTCAGACTCCATCGGCCATTGCGGTTGACTCGTCCCAGTCCTTATAAGCTTCACTCTGAACCTAAACGGGGCAAATCGACCGTATTAAGCATATAGCTTGGTGAGTAATAACTAATCTATATTAAATGATTTCTTTAACAATAAATCAGACATGATGCATTTCAGAACAAATTTTATAATTAACAGAACTGCATAACACAGGAGGTTATAAATCAGAACATAATTTCGCTTATGTCAACATCAAACAGATATCAGAATACAAAACCAGATGATTGCTAAGTCCATTTACAAAAGAGGGTAACGAGACTTATACAGAAGAGACCAAAGTCTCGACACCGAAGTGTCCTAGAAGAGACCAAAGTCTCTACACCGAAGTGTCACAGAAGAGACCGAAGTCTCGACACCAAAGTGTCAATAATAGAAGACACCGAAGTGTCACAGAAGCAGCTGCGGACCCTTCTAAGCATACCTATTTACCCACAACTAGGACTCAACAGTTTTAAAACAAAACAAAGTCATTTCAGACAATTCATGTACAAAGAAAGTAGTCAATCATATTCACACGCAAGTAGCACTTCTAATGGTATAAACATGCATCGAACGCCTCGGAAAATCATTATCCGGTATTCAGAACACAATCACCATAAATCAAATTCAACAAGCAGAACAAAGTAAGGTGTGACCATCTAAGATTACTCAGAAAAGCTCCCTTATTGCTTATTGCGTTGAAGTCCCTGCAATATTTGGAAGTGGTCGCTCTATGCGTTCCTCTATAACATTTAAGACATATACTAATCACCATTGTGCATGATTAAGAATTCATTTATGTATACTGAATATATATAATGCATGTTCATAACAAATTCTCTGGTATATGTTCTTACTAAACTGATGTAAACATCAATTGTACTTCAAAAGTTCCAAAATTCATACATTCAATAACTATTCTAGCTTTTGCTTGAAGCACCTCATTCGGGTCAACTTTGTATAATCAATAAGATCAAGAAAATGATGTATTTCTTTAACACTTTATTTTAGACAATTGTTCCTCTATGTCTTAAGTTTCAAATGATACTAAGTTCATCCAATTAGGTTTAGTATTCAATGAGTTATGCTCAAAATACCACAGACTATGTACATTTGAAATTTTGGCTAGTACATGATCATACCTTCTAATTGTACAACTCATATCTTTCAACTTAGTTATCTAAAAATTACAAACTTTTTACCAATTTAAAGCTAAGAGAATTAGCTACAACTTTGGTGAAGACAACTCAGCCTAATTCTGCCCACATCAATACAGTTTATTCAATAACCACAGGATATGATTTCTGTCCCTGATAGTGCTTCAGCTTAAGCTACAACTCACTTACATGCCAATTTTGAAAATCTTAGAGATAGAATTAAAAGTCGACTTCTTCAATAAAGTTGTATACATATGTCTTTAGTTTAATATGAATCAAAAATCAACTCATTCAAAAAATCTACAGCTCAAGTTCTAATTAGAAAACCGAAGCATGATCATGAAATTTTCCAATTCATATCATTCCAGCAGGCTTCCACACTTTTATCCTATCAATCACTTTCAAATCAATTCAGATAACTCAAAATTTTTATGAAGAGAAAGAAAAATGTGTTAGGAATCCATTGGTCTAAGTTTCAAGTTATTTGGAGTTCGGATGAAAAGGTTATAGGCAAAAGACTGAGGGCTATTCAATGAAAAACTCTAATTTTTAACCCACACATGTACACTATCACCTTTTCTCTCTCTAGCACGCAAACTTCATCTTCTCCACCGAAAGCTACATATTTTTTTTCCACTTTTCCACTTCATATTTACTACATCCATTACATAAACCAACTTTCCTACTTTTCCTTCAGCTCAACAACTCACAACAAATCAAAAATCCAAGGTTTATACTTAATCATCAAAAATAAAAAAATCTCACTTTCACTTTCTCCCTCTATTGTATTTATATAACTTCTGCACCTTTCTCTTCTTTTTTTCTTCACATCAGCCCATGTTTTTTTAATCATTTTACTCCTTAAAACATAACGCCTCATTATGCTCTATATCCTCTTTGAGTCTAACCTCATTTAAACCCATCTTTAACAAAACCCAAACATTTACGCATATACTGGGAAAAACAGAGCATGTGTTTATCAACTTTTCTGCATATATGGTTTTGCATGTGTTTTAAAATCCAACAATAACCTCATCCCAATTTTCATTTCATCATATAGTTTCATTCTTTTCATCTCAAATGCAAAATCAAATACAACACCCAAAACACAGAACATCACTTACGGTTTTTCATCAGTTTCTACATCTTCTCTGCAATTTTTTTTAACATCAATATACAACCCAAAAATGTTCATGCATGGACCCATCCACAAGCATGATAACATCATATCTTTATCATTTATCCTTAATATAACCATGAAATACAGAATGTGCAACTTACATAATTCAGCAATTAGTTCCAGTAATGAGGGTGAAACACATGTACCGAATAAAGGAAAAACAAGCTATTTTGAACCACAGTATTTCTTCTGTGAAAGAAACAACAAAAGAAGGGAAAGAAAGTTAAGTGAGAGCTGAAGCATTTTCCATCCAAAAAAATTTGCTAGGTATACTCTTTGCATGCAATACAACTGTCACCCATTAGTAGACCACATGTCACTATACATACAAGTCAATTGTCACAATTATAGGTTGCCATGTGTCACACCATATTTGGCCCATAAATCAATATTTTTCTAAAATTCACTAAAAATTCCAAAATAATAATATGACTCTCTAAATAAATTTTCAGTTCAAAAATAATTCACCAAAAATTTCAAAATATCCAAAATATACCAAAATTGCCAAATCATAATTAATACACTTCAATTTAATCCACAATTTCCACTTATAACTCAAATTTACCCAGAAATGTCAATGAAAGCATGTATAATTATTTTTTTAAGTCAAAATTCATATGCATATTAACGAATATTCAATTATGCAAAGCAAACGATGTATTGAAATTCCTTAATTTTCTAACCCCTAACATGGGGTGTTACACGAACCTTACTTTGTAATATAAAATCATCGTTTATGTGACAGTCGAAGGGGTATGAAAGAATAGAAGGGGTTTTCGGTTGGGCTGAACCGAAGGAGCTCTCGGGAGACAGAAGATAAGAGGGCAATGAAGCTCTCTTATATGGACAGACCTATGGAGGGGTAGCATCCCGACGCTAGTTCAAAGGAGACATCGATGCCGACAACCCGGTTAAGTGTATTACTCCTTGTATTTATTGTTTTCTTCTCTTATGGATTGATTATGTTATCCTTTGTTCAATGTTTGGGTCTTGTGTAAGAATGCTTGAATGATCTATTTGATTATTTTTATGTAAGAACCCACTGCTAGAATCGAATACAATACGTAATCGTTCCTTTTTTGATTCATTTGTAGCGACCAATGGTTCATAATCATTAGGGATAATATAACCTAGTTAAATAATATGAGCTTGTGTGATTATTTCTTAGATTGGTTTGTTTTTCTCACTCGTAAGGCAATTTTCTGATTAAACTTAGTGAGCGTCTCTTAAGTTATCCGATAGCTAGGGATAATTAACGAGCTCTTCTTAATTAACTAGGACCTAAGGAAAATTTGTGATTAATAGAGCTTGTTGTTAATTTACGACCAATAGTTCAAGGAGAGGTAAAAGAACAACAAATCAAAGAAGTGTGATTAAGTAGGGTGTAGGGCAAGATTGAACTAAAGAACCAAGTCCTTAACGAATTTATCACTTTCATCATTTTTGCATGCTTTCTTTAATTTTCTTTTATTAGTTAGTTTTGTTTTATTTTCTTTTTTTCAAACCAAGAAAACGCCCCTACATCTAAACATCGATTGATTTTATTTCAATAACTTTACACACACTCTCCGTGGGATTGACCTAGACTCACCACTGATATAGTAGTTGTCTAGTTTTTTATTTTGACTAGCGTTACGATGCGCTGTCAATAGATAAGGTAAAGGAGTTTCCTATGTTTGGATTCCCAAGAAGGTTCTTTGCACGTTTGAATCAATTAAAACAATTAAAGTCCTTCCCTTAAGAGTTGGTTTATTAACATTCTCTTTCAACAACTTCTTGACTTTAACTAAACTAGTAGAAGATACAGTGAATGATTTCCCAGATGCAGTATGGATCACTGAATTAGATGAACCACGCGTATCATGCATTTCACCAAAGGAACAAACAATATAGAATAATCGAAGCTAAATCAAACGGTATAAGGACCAAATTCAAACATATACATACCTGATTGAATGACTCCCTTATTGTCATAATAAACAAACATAGTTTTTGCAATCAGCGATTGTTCAAAAATAGCCTATTTTCCTAATCATGTACAGACCATCAAGACATCATTATCACCTCCATTTCTATCTATGTTCTCTTAAAGAGGTAGATTGACACAACACATAGTATACATTCATAAATTATTCCTAACAAAAAATGAGATATAGATACGAAAGAAAGAGAGCTAATTCTGATGATACTAAAAACTTTGAAGAAGAAGATCAACCATTAAAGGTAAGGGGTGATTAGATTTTGATGAGGAGATTTGTTGTGCATCGATTTGTTCTTCGTCAACGAGAATTTTGCCACATTCCTCCTATCATAGCTCACTTCTGCCATCAAAAACTAGTTGTCACATTGACATTTCACGACGAATTTATGTTAACAGTTATTTTGAAAAGTCAATAGAAGAAAAATAAGTCATAAATATAATCAATATAGAATCAAAGTGTACAATTTAATAAAGAAATGAAAAATTATATGAAGTTATATGCAGTTAATAAAATATTCAAAGAAGAAACAAAGATCATCATAACCTAATTTTTTAACCATCCAATAATACCCTACATAAGCACATTTTATGTTTGCTAGTCACCGTTAAAGATAAATAAAACCCATAAGAGATGGCATAGATTAATAAGTGATTTGAAATCTTTAAGAATAGAAGACTTCTTATTTGGATATTCCAACATTCTAATAGTGTTAATTTTATGATCTATTAATTGAGGCTACTTCATATGATAAGGTTATGAACGCTAACTGTGTATGTACTATGTTTAGGGGATGCATAATTAAGTGTGCTTTCCTTTAAAATCACTATTATGATAAAAATAGTTGGTCCCTCAAGCCCTCCTCAAATATAGAGAGAGCTATTACACAAGCACATTTTATGTTTACTAATCACCATTAAAGATAAATAAAAACTAGAGGAGATGGCATATATTAATAAGTGATTTGACATCTTTACGAATAGAATACTTCTTATTTGAATGTTCCAACATTCTAACAACGTTAATTTTATGATCTATTAATTGAGACTACTTCATATGATAAGGTTAAGAATGTTAACTGTGTATGTACTATGTCTAGGGGATGTATAATTATGTAGCGCCCCCTTAACCTAAGGTACATACCGGAACACCCAGAGGACATTTCAGCACATAACCTATGATAATGGTGCGCTATGTTCAATCACAACTTTTACTTAGCATGGCATCATCTATCTTTATTCTCTTATAAAACATCATAAGGAAAGTCAAAATATTTTAATACCACATTTTGTTATTTAATTTCATAAAAACCGAATGTCTACAATGTATCTTTCAACATTCATACTTATACAGCATCATAGCCTAATACAAAAAGTGCTACATGAAAGAGGAAATACATAAAAATCAATCTATGTCCAAACCTAGTTGATCGACCTTTGAGTCATTTTTTCTCTTTCCCAAAATTACAAGGCTATATTTCTTGTAGCATCCCTCAGTAGCTAATATCGTCTCTCGATCCTGAAAAGTTAACTTTGCAATTTTTGTGAGTTTTGTACTCAATGAGGTAACCATCATCAACAGTTCACTCAATTCATGCAACACGTCATACATATAACTTATAGTTCACAACTTTACATAAATGTTCACATATCACATTCTCACTTAAGAATAGGCAATTTTACATTTCAACGAATCAAACATACTTATTAAAATGCATATGAAATGCTTGTATGACTCTTTTCCAATTTTTCGTTATTGTGACTGAGTGCCTAAACTATCCCGCATCCATTGTCGATATCGGGCTCATTTATACTGTCCTTTATCCGTTAGGGATACAAGACTTATTTTACATAGTGAGCCTTTGGCTCTCAATCACATTTGGAGCTTTAAGCTCGTTTTCAGTGGCTACTCAAGTCATAACTCTCATTATTTGATCATGCATTCATGTATGGAATGCATCTCTCATAATCAATCATGTCATGAAAAATTTAGTTCATCACATTTACATATAAGTAGCACTTCAATATCTTATTCACATGTCACAATCATCGGACCTTCATTGTCCGAAATCAACAAAATCAGATCACATTCATTCAATAATTCAAACATAATAAAAGCAAACAATTAATTGAGTGAGACCGTCTAGGTTACTCACAAGTCACTCCCGTAGCTAATGCCTGGAAGTTCCGGTAACATCTAGATGTTGACGTTCTAGTTGCTCCTCTATAATAAGCAATATATACATATCACAATCTGCATAATTATAAGCGTTTAATAATGCACATGTATGTATATGAAATATGTACAATGCATGTTTATGACAGTCCTGGGTATCACTCTATTATTCTTGTCATGTAAACATTCATATATCAAAACTCACCTAAGTATAATTTGTACTTACAATTATGCCTTAATAAAACTATTAAAATCACAATTCATAACTCATTGAATCATTTCAAATTTTTTCCAAAAACTGACTTTTGGGTCTAATGTTATTGATCATTTAGACAATGTAAATGAAGTAATTTGACAAACCTCTCTTCTAGAAAAGTGTTCTCCTATCTCTTAAGTTTCTAATGACACTAATATCATTCAATTTGGTTTAGTAATTTGAAAGTTATACCCCAAACATTTTTGGACTGTTCTCATTATGAAACAATACACTATACTCAATTTCTATCCAGAAATTGAAAGTCTCAGAGGCTAAATTAAAGTTCTATTTCTTTAGTTATTTGTAGCCCTATGTCTCTAGTTTACTGTAAATCAAAAATCATCTCATTTGTAAATCTACAGATCAAGATATAACCAAAATACCAAACTATGTTTTCATCTTAAATCCAATAACCCCACTAATTTAAGTCACGGCTGTGAAATATAAACTCATGGTTGTGCATCACAACATAACTGAGTCACGGGCGTGCAACATTAACTCACACCTACACACCCCAATAAAAATAAATCACAGCCGTGAGACCTTAACGCACGGCTGTGCACACCTAATCAGTCCAGTCCCACATTTTTTGCTCAATCTCTCCCAAATGATTTCAGATGGCTAAGATTTTTGGTGGAGATGTATATTGTGTGTTACGAGTCCAATGGTTCAAGTCCCATGTCATTTGGAGGTCTGGAGAAAGAGATATAGGCAAAATATTGAAGGATGTTTGATTTTCTCCAGCCTATGCATGATTGCGAGTTTTCACTCGACTATCAAAAGCGACTTTCCTCTAATGTTTGGAAACTCGCGATCGTGATTCTTCTCCTCCTTCTTCTCCTCTGTGATTTCTTCTTATTTCTTTTCTGAAATTCTTACTTTTCTTTCAAACCAACTTCTCTAACTCCTCTTAACCCCATTTTCGACTCCCATTCAAATAAAATCATTCATAAACAACTCTAAATTCCAGATTTAAAACACAACATTAAAAACAAAAAATCCATTCACGCATATCATCTTCACATTTTCAACTTCTTCTTTTTCTTTATTTCTTCCTCAAACTTTCATTTTAAATTATTCATTCTCATCTCAGAACATCATCTTACAACTATTCTTCAATTCTAAATTCATTCTTTTGTTCATTTCTGAAAATGCTCAAAACTCACGTATATGCATATATATATACACAGTGAAAACAGAGCCCTCACGTTTGCTTTCTTCAAAAAGTTTCTGCACCTAGTTATACCTATTTTATAAGATCTTTCAACTCCAAAAATCATTTTTACAACCTCTTAAAACATTTTTATCATCAAAATCGAAAGTTAACAAAATCCGCATTTCCATCCTATATTCACAGTGAACATGAGAAATGTCCATTTTTCTCTTATTCAAGACATGACAATAAATCACCATTTTTGTTTCATAAAACAACAACTCTAAAGGATTTACACAATACTTACTTGATATAGCACCAAAATTTGCTAAAACTCAAGAAGCCCTAAACTTCATATAACTGACGTACATCATTATGAAAGTTGGCAAGTTTTGGTTTTTCTTGAGGCAAATGGAAGAAAACCGAAGTTAGGAGTAGAAATGAACGGATAAAAGCAAGGTGTGACTTAGGTGAAGGTTTGATGAAAAACTCTGTGTAAAAGAGGCAACTTTTGAGAAGAAAGCTACGAAGGGAGATGAAGACAAGAACAGTAACTTGTCTTTCAAAGTTAAGGAAACTTAACTTTAGACTTGGACACTTGTCCTATTCCTAAGGTCTTAGTTAGTTTCCCAACTAACTAGTTCCTATTGGACTAGTTCCACAACTCCCATCTTTTCATTTCAATTATCACAAAAATTTCCCAATAACATTTTCTCGCAAATTCTAAAGTCATCTCCAAATTTTCAAAAATCATTTCAAAATTCTCCAATATCATTTGGTTTCTTATTTCTATTTTCATCCATCATTACACTCGCCAAGCGGCATTTTTCCTAATATAACAATATTCAACCTTTTTCGAAAATTGTTCCTAAAATTCACCAAAATTCAAAATTACCAAAATACACTTGCCAATTAAATTTTCAATACACAAATTTACAATTCTCAATAATATCACATCGCAATTCAATTATACTTGAAATTATCAATGACTGCATGTACAAATATTTTCATGTGCAAAAATTCAATAATCACATGTTTGTGCATATCATATAATGCATGAGCATGAAATGCATTTATAATCTCTCATGTTTACTATTTTAGCCTCAACGTAGGTAATGGGATGTTACAATTCTTCCCCCCCCCCCCCCCTTAAAAGAAATGTTGTCAATGAAATTCTTACCTGATTATTCGAATAGATCGGGATATTGGCTCTTTATATGCTCCTCTATTTCCTATATTGCTTCCTTCGTTGAGTGATTCCTCCAAAGGACTTTCACCAATGGCATGATTCGATTCCTCAACTACTTGATCGAAGATCCCACTATCTTGATCGATTCCTCAACATAGCTTAAATTACTAGCAATCTCAATCTCCTGATCCGGTATCATATATGTCGGATCCGATCGGTATCTCTGGAGCATACTCACGTGAAACACGTTATGTAATTAAGACATCTCATTCGGTAAAGCCGGCTTATATGCCAAAGGTCTTATCTTCTCAATAAACTCATAAGGACCAATATACCTAGGGCTCAACTTGCCCTTTTTACTGAATCTCAATACTCCTCTCTAAGGTAACACTCTGAAAAATACTCTGTCTCCTACACTATGCTGCATATCCCGTCGATGTTGATCCACATAACTCTTCTGTCTATCTTGAGCTGCTTTAATTCGGCTTTGGATCAATTTTACCTTATCCACCGTGTCTTGTATCAATTCTGGGCCTTCAACTATTCTTAAGCCCTCTTCATCCTAATATAATAGCAACCGACATTTTCTTCCATACAGTGGTAGCATATCCTCAATAGTTTTAATTGTCCTCTCACTCTGTCTATCTATTTGAGGATGAAATGCAGTACTGAAGTTTAACTTAGTACCCATAGCTGACTGCAAACTCTTCCAAAATCTCGAAGTAAATCTAGGATCCATGTCTAATACAATGAACACTGGCACACCATGCAGTCTCACCACTTTATTCACATATTTTCGGGACAACTGATCTAGTGAGTTATTCTCTCTTATTGGTAAGAAGTGGGCCGACTTAGTCAACCGGTCCACTATAACCTATATCGCATCGTTTTACCTTGAAGTCTTAGGCAATCCCATTATCAAATCCATAGTGATCCGTTCCTATTTCCACTCTGGAATGGGCAACGAATGTAGCTTCCCTACTAGAGCCTGATGCTCAGCCTTAACTTGTTAGCATGTCATACACTTATAAATATACTTCGCCACTTGCTTCTTCATTCTGGGCCACCAGAAATGCTGTTTCAGTGTGTTATAAATCTTGGTAGTACCAGTATGCATAGCATAGGCGGCCATATGAGCTTCCTCAAGAATTTCCTTCCTCAGATCCTCCACATTAGGCACATATAACCTCTACTTCAACCACAATGTCTCATCCCTCAACTCAAACTTCGAACCCGGGTTCATCTTCACTTTCTCTATAAGCTTCACCATATCAAGGTCTTTCCCTTGGACTTTTTTGATTCTATCATGCAACATCGGTCTCAGCTTCAATGTTGGATCCTGATTTGTTTAAATTTTTACTTATTATTTGTTTAATGATTTATGTATGCTTGTTTGTTTGTTTAA
>JAOTAX010032364.1:0-11377 GCA_025629825.1 Erythroxylum guanchezii
CTGCACCCATTTTCTTTATTTTATTCCTTCATTGCTTAAATCCCCATAACTACTCACTCAACACAACTCAAATATACATCCATTTACATCAATGCAATCCATTATCAAAACCAGAAACTAAAACTCACTTACTTGCTTTCCAATGAAAACTCCAACAATGAGGTTGAAGAAAAGCTTTCGGTGAATGGAGGGAAAGGCAAGGAGAAATGATACAGATCAATCTCTGGACTGCTAAGAATGCATCAAGTATCCAATGTTTCGGTGATGGAAGAGAACATTTTTGGTGTTGGACTTTTCGGTGAAGAGTAAAACAAATGCCTCAGACATATGAGACAACGTGGGTTATTAATCCAATAACATATGTCACCCATGCATAAAGCCATTTTTCACTCTCCCATTTGTCTCTTATTCTTACTTACTTTCTTTTTTTTTGTCCAAAATCTCCCAAATTTTCAAAAAATTGCTAAAATTCACCAAAATTCTGAAATAATAATATGACTCTCCAAATAATTTTTCGGCTAAAAAATAATTCACCAAATTTCCAAAATATCCAAAATGTTTCCAAAAATGCGGAATAAACTCTAATACAAACCAAATTTAATTTCCAAGATAATTAATCCATAATTCACCAAAAATTCTGAAATAATAAATATTATCACCAAATAAATTTTTTTAGCTCAAAATATTTCACCAAAAATTGCAAAATATCCGAAATATACAAAAATTGTCAAATTACATTTAATACACTTCAATTAAATCCACAATTTTCATTTATAAACCAATTTACCCGAAAAATGTCATGAATGCATGTACAATTATTGTATGTGTCCAAAATGCTTATGCACAAATAAGCAAATATTCAAATATACAAAGCATAAAATATACTGAATTTTCTTAATATCCTAACCCCTAATATGGGGCGTTACAAAAAGGGGTGTGGGTAATCGGTTTATGAGATATACTGCATATTGACAGGCAAAGGACCAAAAGTTTAAGGGTAGAGAGGCCTCATGTAAAAGGGTTTTGGTTGTTTCGATGATGTGCCGATGACGACGTTCAGCTATGGCAACTCTTTGTGGGGTATAAGGAGATGATATTAAGTGTTCAATTCCATTGGAAAGAAGGTAGGGATCAAGGCTTTTAAATTCTCCTCCACCATCAGTATAGAGCGACATGATTTTAGTCTTAAAAATTTTTCCATTAATGGATGAAATTTGGAGAAAATATCTCTATCCTCATTTTTATGTTTAAGATTATACAACCACATGTATTTGGTGTGTTGATCAACAAAAATGCAGTAATAGCATTTTTGGTCAATATAAAGAATGGGTGATGGACCCCATAAATCACTAAATAAAGTTTTGAGTGGGGCATCACTGGTGAGAGACAAAGGAGTGAATGGAAACCGATGAATTTTATTCGAACAGCAAGAGTTACAAAAGGTAAATTTGTCTTTAGGGAGAACAGGCAAAGAAAATTTATTGAGAATAAATTTAAAATTTTGAGAGTGAGGGTGTCCAAGATGATTATGCCAAGTACGACAAGAAGGAGTTTTGTGGTGGTGTTGACGATAGGCTTGTTGGCAGTGAGGTCAGGCCACTTGTAAAGTCCATCTCTATTCCAGCCGTAAACCAGTAGATTCCTCGTGTTCAAGTCCTTCACACAAAAAGTAGACCAAAAAATTTCAATAGAAGGAAGATTATCTTGACAAAATTTGGAAACAGAGACAAGATTGCGTTTAATTTCAGGTGCACATAAAGTATCTGATAATTTAAAGATCTTGTTTGATGGCATTAATTGTGTAGATCCAGTGTGAGTAATTGGAATAGTTTTACCATCTCCCATTTCTATGCCTTCTGAACCAGTGTACTCTTCAAGATTGTTAGACTCAGTGGTGACATGGTGAGAAGCTCCAGTGTCAAGAATCCATTGATTGGCTGTGGATGGTGCACCAGAGATAAAGTTTGCCTTGGCCTCTAGATGATTGTGAGAGCGAGACCGATAAACATTGGCACTATGACCCAGCTTTTTGCATAATTGATAGCAAATGAAGTTGGTGTTGGAATTATTGTTTTCATGACATCACTGAGTAGAGGTATGTGGATAACTATTTGTGGAGCGAGACTGAGAGAAGTTGTGGTTGGTGTTACTGCTACTGTTGGTGTTGGGGCGACATGAACTACGACTGTTGGAATTGTTGGGCTTTGAGCGAGTGGCAACTACAACAGTGATTGGAGTGGGCATCTTTTTGGATTCTTCATGTTTGAGAAAAAGCTCATGATCAACCAATTTTTCATACAACTCTTCATAAGAGATAATTGATTCTCGTGCACGGATTGCAGCAGAGATCTCACAAAATTCTGGTCCAAGACCACTGAGAATTTTGACAGTCAGTTCATCATTAGAGACAGGGGCACCAACAGTAGCAAGTTCAGCAGAAAGAGACTTGATTTGATGAAGTTAATGAACTACAGGTCGTGCTTCTTTAGAAAGGCGAGCAAGTTCATCATGAAGGCTAAAAATTCTGGTTTGAGACTTGTTTGCATAAGATGTGTGAAGAGAATCCCACGCAAGTTTGGCGGTGGAGGCTACAGTAATAATTAAAGCAATTGTTAGATCTACAGAAGCCATAATAGCATTTTGGATCAGTTGATCTTGGCGGAACCAGATGCTGAAATTTGGATTTTCAATTTGCCGATTGTCTTGGGTAATGGTGAGGGAGGCAGCTAGAGATGTTCCATCGAGATGCCCGAACAAATTATGTCCACTCATGAGCATGGAGATTTGAGTTTTCCAAGTTGGAAAGTTATGGTTGCCAACTAGTTTTATTGGTAATTGAGATACTGGATTGAACTGGACAACTGTAGTATTGCTATTGGCAGCATCAACATTTATGACATTCACGTTGGTGGTCATTTTGTGGGTAAATAGTCAAAGGATCACACTCGCAAGAGTTAAGAATGGAGCTCTGATACCATATAAACAAAAACAGAATATGAGTTGAAAAGGATGATTGTATTCAATTAAAGAGAAGAAATATATACATAAGAGTTACAACAGAATTTCTGTAAAAGTTCCTACAAAAGTGGAGATAAACTCAAACTAAAACAAACCATAAATTAAGGAATTGAATAACAATACACTAGAAGACAAGGTCAACAAGTAACAGCTATTACAACATGTGTTAATATCTTCAAACCTGTCAAAATTGCTCACAGAAAGCAACAATCTTTCAAGAAATCAAATAACAACAATACAAACCTTTTGTGAAACTTAGAAAAAGCAATTCTCATTTTTCCTGGAATCTTTTTGTTTGGAAAACTCTGATATCAGATTGAGCTCATATTTTCTAACACAGACTTTATTTATAATTAAAAAGTGAAAACCTTCAGCAATGAATAAAACAAGAAATCGTATTTATAATATTATTTATTTTAACATATTTATATTTATTGAAACTTATTTAAAAATTTCTTGACTTGAAAATTGGCAAAACTGGCTTTCGATTATCATGTACTGGTTTTGTCTATATCTAAACATCATCAATCCGTAACACCTTGATTTAATGTCTTTCTTCAAGATGGATCCCACTTTCATCTGCATTAGTGTAGCTTATAAGTAGCACCCCAAGGACTCTAACACTGTAGCATACACTTCACCAGATTTAAGAGGTTAGAGCCAATTTTGTTACATTTTAGTCCCTTCAAAGTAACAAAAATGAAGAAGAACAGCAACTCTGGCAAGGTTGAAGGAAGCTTGGAGGAAGAATTTTTGCAATACACTCCTACTCTTGATGATGATTTTTCAACCGATCACCGTAGAGGAGGAAGGAAGGCCTCTAAAACTCATGGTGAGCTACTCTAAGCCAAGAAGATCCCATAGAGTACCTAAGTCAAACCCAAAGTATTTTGACTAATAATTAGTTTGTGCATGTGTGAGAACGTGGAAGATCATGGCTATTGGTTGCTTGTTTAAAAATAGGAATGTAGTTCTTATTTGATTTTTAGCATATGTTTTTATTTTCAATATTCTACCTTATCATTTATCCTGAGAAGTAGGGAAGTTGTTAATTTTCTGCTATATATAAATCATTGCTCATTTATGAATAAAGGCAAGCAATCTTTCAACAACAACTTACTGGTTTATTCTCACCAAAAGCAGAATTATTACTTTCCAAATTTCCAGCTTTGATTGGGACCGGTCATTGGTATCAGAGCATGAGTACGAATAAAGAACGCATCGAAAACTTAGAGGCAGGGCTGGGACAACTCCAAGATATTGTGGGACGAATGGAGCTTGAGGTTGCTGACAAACTGTAGCGGCTGGAAGAGGTGATGACTAAACTTTCTGAGGCAATGATAACCAATAGAGATGGAGGTAGCAACAGCACCCCCAAACGTGCAAGTCACCACCGCAGCAATCGAAACAAATCTGCAGAAGAAGGGAGGCCAACGTTCTCTTCTAAAATGGCCAAACTTGAATTTCCAAGGTATTCTGGTAATGATCCCACAGAATGGTTCACCAGAGCGGATCAATTCTTCGAATACCAAGGCACAATAGCGGCAGAAAAAGTGTCATTGGCTTCATATCATATGGAAGGTGAAGCCAATCAATGGTGGCAATGGTTACGAAGGACTTACCAGGAGGAAGGAAGGGAGGTAAAATGGGAAATTTTCATGGAAGAGTTATGGTCACGGTTTGGTCCAACTGATTGTGAAGACTTTAATGAATCCTTGTCCAAAATACGCCAACTTGGTTCCTTGCAAGACTACCAAAAGGAGTTCGAAAGACTGGGCAATAGAGTACACGGATGGACTTAAAAAGCTTTGATCGACAGGCTTATGGAAGGGTTGAAAGCTAAAATTGCTGATGGCATTCGAATGTCCAAGCCAAAATCCTTGAAGGAAGCAATCAGCCTAGCTAGAATGAGAGACGAACAAATAACTCGACAAAAGAGAGTACCCGATCAAATACTCTACCACCGACTTCTTCTCCAATAAAAAATGAGTCGGAGACTCCAATACAACGGCTGACTTGGGAAGAGATGCAGAAGAGACGTGTCCAAGGACTTTGCTTCAATTGCGATGAGAAATTTACTCCTGGACATCATTGTAGAGGGCCCCAACTTCTTCTGTTAGATGGCAATTGTTAAGAAGAAGAAGCTTAGTGATTCAGTTATTACTAGTAAGGAGCTGCCGCCATAGCTGACAATGGTGAACTAGTTCTGGAACCTGAAGCTATATTGGATATACGCTGGGTCAAGAAGGGGCCCAAGTTTGTGGAGCAAAGTGTAATTAAATGGAAGAAGTTGCCGCAGGAGGATGCTACATGGGAAGATTCTCAAGTCATCAATGAAGGGTTTGCTAATGTTAACCTTAAGGACAAGGTTACTTTCCGAGGAGGAGGTCTTGATAAGCCAAGAAGATCCCATAGAGTACCTAAGTCAAATCCAAAGTGGTTTGACTAATAATCAGATTGTGCATATGTGAGAACATAGGGAGATCATGGCTACTGGTTGCTTGCTTAAAAATAGGAATGTAGTTCTTATTTGATTTTCAGCATCTGTTTTTATTTTCAGTATCCTACCTTATCATTTGTCCTGAAAAGTAGGGAAGTTGTTAATTTTCTACTGTATATAAATTATTGCTCATTCATGAATAAAGGCAAGCAATATTTAAACAACAACTTACTGGTTTATTCTCACCAAAAGAAGAATATTACTTTCTAGATTCTAGCTTTGATTGGGACCTATCATATTCTAGCTAGTTTCTCCTTAAATTTTGCTTCTTCTTATCTATTAAATCTTATCTACACATCCTTAACCCTAACGGCAACAGGTGCTCCAACCCGACGACTGGGTCTAAATGCCGAAAAATCTATTTCTGGAAAGTTTTGATCTTTTTGCCTGTTTTGATCTTTTTGCCTGTTTCTTGTTCGTGCTGATATTAGGTAAGGAGTCGACGGTGACGGAGAAAGGGTTGCTGGAGACTAAGAAACATCTTTATTAATTGCCACTGTACAAAGCTGGCATTAAAGACGATTGGAGAACTGCTTGTAGCTTTTTTGAGGAAGATCGCATGCATTGACTGCCCATGGCACTGAAAAGCCCATGACTGCTCTCTATATCACTATTGGTACTGGTCTATCCTTGGACTTTGTTCAAAAGCTTGTGGGTTTGATGTCTGGTGAATCTCTCCACGTGATAGACAAATTTGGGAACACACCCTTTCATAGTGCAGCTACTGTTGGAAACTTGGAAGCTGCAAGGGTTTTGGTCCAGAACAACTCAAGATTGCCACAAATTACGAACTACTTATGTGACACACCTCTTCATACTGCTGCAAAGTTTGCCCACAAAGATACTATTTGGTATCTTATAACAGTGACTTCCCATGAGGATCCAAGTCCATTCACTGGCCAACGTGGTGCTAAGCTACTCAATCTTTTACTCGTAGCAGACTTCTATGGTTATTGATCCAGTTCTTTATATACGAAGTCTCAGTCTTAGGATCTGGAAAAAAAGCTTCGTTTTCTCTCATTATGACATAATTGTCTCTCTACTAAAACATGGAGGACTCTTTGTTCATTGTATTGCCATGAACAGATATAGCTCTTTATCTCCTAAATCGCTTCCCTGAGTTAGCAATTGAAAAGGACAGTAACAAGGGCACTGCGTTGGGGATTTTGGCTCGCAAGCCTTATGCTTTTCCAAGTGGAAGTAAGCTGGGATGCTTCCAATGTTTGCTGTATCATTGTAGGTGTTCCAATTCTTCACTTCCTTCAACAATTTCGCTACAGATGTGTCTACCTGCATATATCAAACGTATATATCATGTTATCATCTTCATTTCTTTATTTATCCTGGTGTTTTCAGGTATTTGTTTGAATGAAAATAGTGTTACTCAAAGTTCAGAACCAAAACTTCTTGAAGGGCAACAAAATGCGAACCTATCAAAGTCTAGGATGTTTGGATATTTCCGGCACGTATATGACATGAAGCTGATGCATATGCAAACTCATGAAATTGTAAAAATTTTGTGTGACAAAGTTGTGAATTCAAGCAAGCTAGATGCAGAAGATATGCTTGGAGATCCAATGCACATGGCTGCCACAATGGGAATTCAAGAGCTGGTTGAGGACATTATCAAGGCTTACCCTTTCTCGGTTTGGTTTAGAAGCGGTGAAGAGAAGTGCAATGTATTTCATCAAGCATTTCTAAACCGCAAAGAAAATATATTCAATCTCTTATACCATATGAGTTTGCAAAAGCATTATATCACAGAAACCAAAGATGCATATGGAAACAACATCTTACACTTGGCAGGATTTTTAAGGCCAGTTGATCAGATTTCTGGTCCAACATTGCAGATGCAACGGGAATTACAGTGGTTCGAGGTGATTATCTATATAGATACAACCATATCATCTCACATTAAAGGTTTCAATGCATTCTATGATTGTTTACTAACCATCCTCTTGGCTATGAGTAGTCAAAACCAAGCAGCATGATCAAGATATTGGGATAACAGCTGATCAGTTAAAAAAATTAGCTAATAAATGTGTTTGATTAATTGGCTAATTAGATTGAATCAGCCAACCCAACCAGCCAAAACTAATAAGCTGCTCCACACCGGCGTTCAAACCCAAAATGTCAAGTTTTCCCAGGCCTCTCACTCGTCTCTCTCGTTTTCTCCGGAAAGGTCTCGTGTTTTCTCTCTACTCTTCGTAACTAGTTGGGAACCGTCCAAATCAGGTTGGCCTCGTCGGGATCTGTTCATCACCGGAGCGGCACCGTAACCAATGCCCCAACAACAATTTCTCCTCTTAACTACCAAACCCTTTTCGTTCTTTCATAATCCTATGATCTCCTTCTCTCTTCCGTCGAGCTCAAGCCATGGTTAGATTCTATGATTGTTTCCTTTTTTCTTTTTTTTACTGGTTTTGCTATGAATTTCATGCTCTAATCTCTTGGCTTCTATGTGCTTTCTTTCTAGGGTTTTGGAGAAAGTGTCATGGCGATGGAGCTGTTAACGATCCTAACGATCTTCACTTTCTCACCTTTGTCTCAAAATTTTCCTGGTAATATCTTCAGTTCACTTCCATCAAAATTCATCTCTTTGTTCATCTGGGTGTGTCATGGCCGTAACTTAACGTTTAAAATAATGCAAGGCATGCGCTGCTTCTCAGAAGTTTCACTTGGCCTATCGCTGGCCACGACTATCTCCATTTTGCTTCCATAAGTTTTACAGACTCACGAATCCACATTTTAGTTACACAGAGACGAGGATGTGAAACCACCGAGATCCAATGACAAGTAGTTGGTTTTAACGGGTTCTGAAAAGGGGATTTCTTCATTAGCAAGTATCTGACTAGAATCATGAGAAAAGGTCCCGCCTTTAGCATCACCAAGAGTGCCCCTTTTCTTATTTATTGAAGATTCAAAACTATGATTAATGGTATGACTTATAGAACTATAGATGTGTGATCTTCCCATTTTATCAGTTGCAACTGTAGATATGGAAATCTTGGGAGGAGTTTTAAGACTCTTTTGATCAACCAATTTTATCTATATGCAGATGGAACCCGTGGAAAAGGTGGAGATGGAATTTGATGAGGAAATCCCTTTTAGCACATCACCGGCAGGAACTAAAGTTCATCCTTTTGACTCCGAGTTACAGAGTGCAGGTCTTCCTGCTGATGTTGGCAAGGTCAGGGTTTTTAATAGGTTAAAGATGAGCCGTGTAAGAATTATATACTTCGACTTGATGACAACAAAGATTAACATGTTGCTACCTTTTGGTCCCTTAGCAATGTTGGTGCATCATTTTACACAAAGCAATGTAAGAACTAAGTACATCCCCCCTGATTGTCTTGAATTCCATTTCTATTGTAGATAGTTAGGCCAAAGAAAATAAATTACCTTTCCGATATAACGTAGCCAATTGTCGAATGATTGCTATTTCTTTGCCACTTTTTTAGTTTAATCTCCAGCTTGTTACACTGACTTCCCTATATTTACTATGATTTTGATGAATAGGGATGGGTATTCTTCCTTAGCTTACTAGGCATCACTGCTTTGGTAGAGCATTTGGGTTACACAACTGAGAAAGCATTTAGTACTAGTCTTAAAATGGTCGACAATTAAGTTGATTTTGACATTTATTCTATTTTGCACAATGATAAGCTTATCAACATTTGTGGAGCAGGCAGCTTGCAATGTACACTGGACCAATAGGTATTTTACTAATTTAATACTAAAGGTGTGATTTAGGTACTAGTTGAAGCTATGATAATAGTTGTGCATAAGAAATTAACTTATATTTATGTCTTCTTATTATCTTTTTCATCTGGTTTATTTGGTTCTTGTTTCCTTTTTAATGGAAATTGCAGTTGGAGGTCTCTTGAATGCCACTTTTGGAAATGCAACAGAAATGATCATATCTATTTATGCATTGAAGATTGGAATGATAATGGTAGTTCTACAATCTTTACTGGGCTCCATCTTGTCAAATATGCTCTCGGTTCTTGGGTTTTCTTTTTTTGCTGGAGGGATAGTTTATAAAAGGATTCAGCATTTTAGCGAGGTATGTGATAAGTCATTTAAATTGCATATATTTTGGGCGTAATTATTGTTAAGGTGTTGAAATTGTTATCCGAAATTGATGGAATTGCTTTATAATTGTTTACAAATGATTTTCAACACTTTAAGGACGAAAAAGGACCAAAAAGGCGCAAAAGAAGGAAAGAAATCCGAAATCCCCAATATGGACAAAATTCAGAGATTAAGCGTAGGCACGCCTAAGGATGGAATCTGAAGTCTGCAGAAATTCCAAAATTGGTTTCCAATTAAAACACAATCTTTCAAGATCCTCTTGCCCTCTTTTCAAGAAGACTTCCACCGAAATTAGAAGACCACCTATCTGGACAAAATCAAGGGAAGATAACGAAGAGATTCACATCAAATAGGAGAAGGGGATGATTGCCGCACATATATATATGTATTAGGGTAAAAGGGGAGGAGGAAAGCATTAGGAGGCTATCGTAGGTTAGGTTAGGTTTTAGATTTCTGCACCTTTTGGTTTTGTTCTTTTATGTTTTCTGTACCTTTTAGATAGGATTTTCGTAGCTTTCTTCTAAAGACCAGGGATGGAGACTATTTCTTTTGTTGTTTTCTTTGATTTCAATTTAATTATGAGTAGTTAATTTTCTTATCTTGGTGGAGGGATCCATGTTACATGTTATTATGGTGAGATGTTTCGGATACTTTTTATGTTGTTAATAAACATTGAATATCTTCAGATCTATTCTTTCTAATTGGATTTGTTGGTTTCTAGGAGCGCTACTAGAGATTATGTTCGATCCCGTTTCCGGAACCCAACTCTCTTGCTTACTTATGAAGCCTTGAGCTTACTCTAAAACATGAAACGTGAGCGTGCGTGCCTATAATCATGAAAGGTTATAATTTTTTTTTTCATCTTTGAATCCATATAGACATCCTCAATTCATCTTCATGCTCATAACGATCCACAAATTCACTAACAAAGCTCCCCATGGGGTGCCCATATTACCTAATCACCATGCTTGAACTCATCTCTCCTACTTGTGCACAAAGTTTGGAAAACTTAAAATCTTAAATTCAATTTGACTTCTTCATAGAAATCATAGCTATATATCTCTTGTTTATTTTAAAGCAAGAATCAACTCAATCGGAGTTCTATAGCTCAAGATATCATCAAAACACCGAAATGTGCTCATATCTCAACATGCTCTCCTAACCTCCCTCTCACTTGTGCTAATGCAAACTCTCTCAATTTAACTTCAAATGATACCAATTTTCATGGGTAGATACCTACATGTCTTATGAATCTATTCGTCTAAGAATCACCTCAATTGGAGGTTGGATGAGGGAGTTATGCTCAAAAGAGTGCACCATGCTCACACCCAAAAACACTTGAACATACTTTAGCGCAAATGCCATAACTTTATCTACAAATGTCCAAATGCTTTCGTTCTTCGACCTTTGAAAAGAAAACATCGAGATCTACAACTTGTATTAGAGGCCTTAAAGCGAGATTCGGCCTCTACATTGGTCAAAATCCATAATCTTTCCAGTGCATGTCCGTTTAACGGACACAAACCGGCCAAACTGCATTTTTCACCCGAGACAGTCCGTTAAACGGACTTTCTTGTCCGTTTAAATGCCAAGGGTCCCAAATGACCCGAGAAGGTCCATTAAACGGACTCCCGTGTCCGTTTAACTAACATGGGGCTTCCCCAAAGTCCTCAAAACCTTCTTCTATGCTTCCTATCACCTTCCTAACATCATATACTCTTACAAACTTCTCAAATTCACTTCTTATCATGCAAAAATCACTCC